>APFE031437338.1:0-18320 GCA_000404065.3 Pinus taeda | reverse complement strand
TAGTTGTATTATGAGTTAATAACTTGTGAATTAATTAATAACTAATTCACCCAACTCATCTCTAGTCTATTTTCTAGTTAGACTAAATACAACCAATTTAACAAGGTTAAACTGAACACAACTCCATCAACTGCACCTCCAGTCCACTAAACTCAACTCACTTGAGTTCTAACTAAATTCATGCATGCAACAACTCAACTGACTCATAAGAAAAGCATATTTCCTTCTGACAGCTGCATGTGCCACCTCTGTAGCTCAAACTGAAGTGCTCCAAGAGAATAAGATTAAGTTTATAGTCCAAATATTATTGTGAGATAATAATATTTGACTTTTCTATTTTTGACAGCCAGTCTAAAAATAGACTTGATCACTCACACTGTGATCACTCACACTTCATCAAAAATAGAAGTCCATCTATTTTTCCCAACTTGATCAATCATCAATAAACAGCAACCTGCAATCCATAGACATGATCCATATGTCTAAAAATAGACTTGCGCCAAAAATAGCCTGCGGGCCCACTTAGTGAAGGCGACTCTTTTTCACTAAGCTCCATCATCTTGTTGCAATCTCAACAGTGATCAACATCAACATGGTTTCCATCAAGTCCAAAGGGGGATATTGTTGGCATTATGATGCATGTGTTTTCCTTGATGGAAACTCACTTGTAACAGAACAAGTATATGGTAACTAGATGAATAGACAGGTCAATTCAAAGTTGAAAGAGTGATGGAACAAGATAACAAAATGAAGGGACAAAGGTTTACATATCAAAATCAGAAGTATGATAAAGGTGAATATTTGAAGATCTATATGCAGTTTCGTCAAGGCCAAGTCGTGTATACACGTAGGTACAAAGAAGCAAAGTCGTGTGTGAATATTTGAAGACCTATACATGGATTCGTCAAGGCCAAGTCGCATATACATACAGGTACGAAGAAGAAAAGTCGCGTATACATGTTGGTGCACTAATTTAAGAATACCAAAGGTCCTTACCATGGTATTAGCCCACAATATTAAGCACAGTAACAATTACTTGATGTCGTCCAAGATTACCATCGGCACTAGTGTAGGTTTGACCCATGTGTATTGGCTAAGGCTCTAACTATATAAGGAGTTGAAGATAAAAGTGCTAAGTATGCATGTGCTCTCTGGAGTCTGTACTATATGGTGGTCCTTCAGTTTCCATTATGTACCAGTCACTTTCTGGAACTTTTTTGGAAGCCACTCCTTCTCCTCAAGTTTCTACTTGGTTGTTTGGCTTATCTACCTCTGATCTACAAAATAATGCTCAAGTCATGAATTTTATGCCTGGAATACCGTTGGCATCAGACCAAAATGTTAATATGATATCTCGTAATACAGGTAATCCTCAAGTAACCCCAACTAGTACTTACTATCCACCTAGGGGGCAACCATATTTTCCTCCACTTAGAGGACAACCTGTTGTCGAAATGTATCCTACAGTTTTAGGACAACCTCTTACCGGAACTTATAAAAAATTTGGTCATATACCTCAGGTTGGTCCTGTTAGTGTCAGTCTTGTTAGCCCATCACTTGGATCAAAAAATTCTTTTACCATGGTCTTTTCAGGCTTTCATTATCAAAAAATTTTGTTATCAGGTTTACACAACAAATTTGGTCATTGTATGGTCAGTCCAAGATAGAGTCATTGTCTGAAATTTCACTCATGCTAGCTGCTTGTCATATACCATGAAAACTGGTGAAGTCATCATTATCATTCCATTAGGTCTTAAGTCATCCATTAGGTCATAACAGCTCCCAAGGTCCACCATGTCCATAAAAAGTCAGAAATAAGTCAAAATTGACAAAGTAAGAGTTCAAGAAATGAAACATGGTTTATTTACATTTTTCATGACATCAAAAAGTTCAGGAGAAGAAAGCACCAGCACTCAGGAGATGCAAAAAGCACATTTGCAAATGCAAGGTAAAAACTGCCTTCAGAAAAGTGAAATCAATTCACAAAAGAGGATTAGTTTCTTTTCTTTTTGAAAAAGTCAAGAAATCACCCCTATATAAACTCAAAATGACTCAATACCTTTTCATTCACCTCTCATTCACTCTTCATCATCGAGCTTACTCGCTTTAAAAAGCAAAATTTCCATTTCCCTAGGAGAATTTGGCCAAAATTTGCAGGCACTATGCGTAGATACACTGTGCTGGGATTTTGAAGCAAGCACTGCGCGTAGGAGAACTGCGCTGCGCTTTGGCATTGCGCGTAGAAGAACTGCGCTGCGCGCAGGACAGAGTGCCCGAAAATCACCCAAATTTTCCCAAATTTCAAAATTATTGCTTTCAAACTTGGTCAAATTGCTTTCTAAGGCTGAGGAACAAGTACATCATTTCTCTTGATTTTTTGCTTTCCCATTTGCATTCAATATTGATTATATCTCAAGCTAGGGTTTATAGTAAAAATTCCATGGGAAATGCTAGGGTAGAAATGGTCATCACAATTTTTTATCTCCTAAACATGTAAATTGACTTTCTACACCTGCACACATGTATGATGAGTCATCTTGACCAGTCCATCCACTTCCAAATCAGGTTTAAACCCAAAAAAAAAAAACCTAGCTCATTCCTAGAGTTATTTTGGCAAAATCACACCATAAACCTTCTTGGTCTCACTTACAAGCAGCCACATTTTTTCACTACTTTCCACACTCATTTACATCAGTTTCTCAAAGCCATTTCATCTTTCACAAAACCCCTCCCATCACTTTGTCAAAACCCCTCATATATCACTTCATTTTCATACTCACCTCACATCTATTTCACTTCCTGTTGCTAGGATTTTGTGTCATCATGGAGATTGATTCTTCACCAGAGTGAAAGAGACAGCACAAAGGAGGGAGTATTCTCAAATATGAACCATTAGATTGCAATCAGATCAACTCCTATCCTTTCATCAAACAATGTTTTGAAGATGTTCATTGTTTGGAATTTTGCAAAAGAGTAAGTGAGGTAGGGTTTTATGAATAGCTCACAGATTGGGTGGCTACACACTTGAAAGGGGAGATTGTTGTCATTGTTGGTATTGAGTTTAGCTTCTTAATGGCCTCCATCTCACTAGCAACTAGCCTACCAAACAATGGCAAATACTGATTCACGGGAATGAATCTAGATCTTGAAAACTACAAGCCCTTCTTAAAGACTCCATACATAGACACACATACTCACCTTATGCCTTTCATATATTTGCTTGAGAAGTATGCTCCTTTAATGAAGACCATCATGAGGTTCTTTACATGTGAAGGTAGGTTCTCAAGGTTGTATGCATATCACATTCGCCTCTTGATGCACTTCACATCTCAAAAGCCACTCAACGTGTGCAATTACTTGTTCAAGAGTATTTCAAAAATGTTTAAAAAGATACAATTGAAGGACAAAGAGCACTCTCCAAGCCTATTCCATCATAATCTCATCAAAACCATTGTCCTTCATCAGTTGGCAGAGGAGGGTATGGCTTGGGAAGCCTTCTTAGAAACAACTCTAAAATGGCATGAGGAAAATGCAGCATCTCAGTCCACAAGCGCACTAAAACAACAAACAGAGATGGGGACATCTAGCAGACCAGCAGAGAAGATTCAACTACCTAGGCTAGAGGTCACTAAAGTGTATAATAAAGGGCATAGGCTTGTGTTTTCTTCTCACAAAGAGAAAGGGGCCAAGCCTTCTTCATCGGCAAAGCATGCATCAGCAGCAAAGGGTAAGAAGACAGTTGAGTAGGAATTTGAGATCATTGATCTAGAAGAGGAAGATGAGATTTCAATCATGAAGCAAACCATCAGGGACAAGGACTACCAAATCAATGAGCTGGAAATAAACATGGAAAGAGCTAATTTCATTGTATCATTCCTAGAACAAGAAAACAATCAACTCCACGCAAAAGAGTTGATCTTGGAAAAATAAAAAGCCAAGTTATTGCAACAGGTTGGAAAAGGTAAGGAGATCATAGAATCAAGCGAGCCTGAAGGATCAAAGGGTACAGGAAAGAGGAAAATACCAAGAACCAGAGGTCTCAAAGAAGCTTTGCAAAAGGAACAAAAACAAATATTGTCCAATGAAGACCTTGACCTAGAAGAGAGAATTGCCCTTGAGGTACATCAAGATAAAGAATATTGGCTCAACAGGGTGAATGAACATTTGGAAAATCTCCTGGAGAAGGAAAATACAGATAATCAAATTCTCAGGCACACGGCGCATCATTATCAAGCTCAAAACATGATCGCCAATGTCAAAGTGAAACAGCTCAAAACATGATCGCCAATGTCAAAGTGAAACAGCTCAAAAACAAGCTCAAGGAGACCAAAAAAGAGCAAAAGGATGAGGGAAACTTGGAGATGCTTGTTGAAGCATCCATGAAGCTTTAACAAACTTATTTTTACACCTTCCCTCCAATTTTGAGCCAATTCTGAGCATTCTGAGTTTTTTGAGAATTTTTGGTCTAAATTCAAAAAATTGGCTTTTCCAAAGGCGCAGTGCCAACGCGCTACGCTTTTTCCTCAAGCATCCATTTGAGGAAAATTTTATATTTTTGGAAAGGTCTTGGCATCCTCTAAAAACCCATTTTCCCAGATTTTGCAGAAGTGGTTTAGTTTGGGAGAAAAAGGCAAAAAAGTGGCAAAAAACTAGCATTCTAGACCATTTTTTGACAGACGTTGCGCTTCTAGAGCGACCTTGGGAGAATGGATTTTTGAAGGTATTTCCATGCTCCAAATTCAAAAATTCAGATTGTTTTGGAAACTAGACTTGAAGGGATAGTTGACCGTTCTCCCAGATTTGCATTTTTGCCCCTGGAAGGCACCTGAAAATCAGCTCAAAGTTGGCACTGCGCTTCTGCATTTTCTGTGTTTTTATTTGTAAAATTTCACTGTGTAAATTTTCTAGTTTCTAGTCAAACTTGGTCAAAGTCAAGATTCTATTTATAATGGCACAAGCTACGAGGCTAGGTGATGTAGGCATGAATAAATTCATGTCATAAGTTGTTTTAGATGTTCATTAGGCCTCATAAAAGAAGAAAACTCCTAATCAAACTCTTCATGAGGTATTTAAGTTACACCTTCTCACTCTCACCTATTGGTTGAGAGAATATTGGAGTTAGTTCCTCCACCAAGGAGTTCGACTCCTGAAGGTGGGAAAGAGGTCAGGAGAGTCTATAAATACTATTTCACCTCAGGAGAAAGGGGTTGAACTTTTTGTAAAGGAAGGTTTGCATTGTAATAATCTTTCAGCTAATACAAATACAGGTTGCAGCTATTTTCAAGGAACTCTAGCACAGTGAGTTCATGGTGTTTGTGCTTCACTCTTTTGTTTTATCATGGTATAAACATCTTTGCATACATTATATTTCTTCTCTTTATGAATACCTAGTGATAAAATACTCAGAATTCTTGTATTATCAAGCTCTATTATCTAGGTTTCATGGTTATATGTTTTGTCTTCTTAAGCTAATGAAATCATCTTTTAATGCTCATTAGTTTCCTCTTTTCTATATCCTCTATACTACACTGACAGAATACTCCAATTACACCATGGCTTCTCACATCTAGCTCCTTCTTATGCTTGCTCCTATATTCCCACAGCTTAGACCTACTTGTGGCCCCAAACCCTAAGTTCAGCGAACCCTTTAAAAACCAATTTTTCACAAACAAATATATATATCTAGCCTAAGATTCATTTGCTTTGAAGTCATATCATTGATAAGACACTTAGAGAGATCCCTCTCATGCTCAGTAGGGCTAGCAACTGAGTTGAAGTGGTTTGAGGTTACCCTTGTTGATTTCCTTTTCAGTGTAGGAGATTGTAAGGACTAACAGGTCCAAGTCAGCCTGTCATATCTCAACCTTTGGTTGGCGCTCCTTATCCTAGAATGAATAATATTTGGAACCTAACTTATATTCAAAAACTTGTTCAAGTTCCTCCACAAGTTCTTGTTTATCAACCCGTTCAGCCTACTGGACAATCCATGCCACAAATGTCTTTTCAAGGTATTCCACAAACATCTGTCTAGGGAATTCTGCAAACCGCTGTCCAACAGCCTGTCCAGGGAATTCCGCAAACACATGTCCAAGGAATTCAACATACTTATGTTTAAGGAAGTCCACAAGTGTCTATTCAATAGCTTGTTCAAAGTAGTCCTCAAACATCTGCCCAGCCTACTATTCAAAAGATTGTTCAATAACCGATTCCAAGTATACCTCAAAGTCCTATCCAATCTATACCACAAATGACTTTACAAGCTACACCTCAAAAAACCAGTTCAACGACCTACACAAACTATACCTAAATAATTTTCTTATCAAATTGGTCCTACTTTTCAGTGTATAGCAAAGATACCTTTTGGACAACCTAGCGTAGCATAGTTTCAAATACCGTATCAAGGTCAACCTAGTCAAAGACAACTTGTTCAAGGGCAACCCTTTTGAGGGAAAAATGTCCCTGGACAACCTTTCCAAGATCAATATTTGCAAGGCCAACTTTATCTGAGTCAAATGGTACAGGGTCAATCATATCATAATCAACATTTGCAAAGTCAACCATACCCTGATCATACTTATCAAATTCCATATCAACCTCAACCTAGTATCTCTTACCCTGCGTCCCCTGGAGGGATGAAAATACCAACTGCTCAAGCTATTCCAAGATATCCTGGATATACTCCTCCAGGGGTGGGACTTAACCCACATGGTTATCAGTGTCTGCAGCAAGACTTTTAACTGACAGTTACCTTTTATAGAAACTTTAGACTTACCAGATTTATCGTGACTTACGAATGACCCTATCTATTATTATCTATTTTGGCCGACAATTCCTACCAAACTGTCAAGTGATGTATCAAACTTTGAAGGAAATCAAAAGAGGATCCATCAAACCATGTCGTCCCCTAGGGTTAATTTTGGGGCAGAAATCCCAAGTTTTTGTATGGAAAGTGTAAAGTCTCTGCAGTTTATGGTTAGCACCTATATGTAAAGTGTCATAAAGGGTTTTCGCGCTTCTTGTATGTAAGTTGTGTCAGCTTTAGAAGATCTACCCATGGTCCGCGGACCATGGGATTGTATAAAAAGGAGTCTTAGGCAGAAGAAGTGGTATTGATGATGAAAGTAATGGGTCATTAGCGAAAAGAGCGAAGAGTTTTAGAGTAGAAGAGAGGCTCTATAGCTGTGTGCGCAGAGGCCTAAGGTAGAAGGCCGCAGCTGAGTGCGCAGGGTAGTTAGAATCTGTAAGAAGATTTGAAGTACTAATAAAGAAGATTACTCTTGAAATATCTGTGTTTGATCTATTTACTTTTGTTATGAATAAATGCAGTTATGTTATGCTAAATAATGGTTTTATGATTTGATGCTATATTGATGCGCGAATCTATATGTTTTACATTGTTATCTGAACGCAAGTAATAATATATGTTTACGAAAAGAACATATTAATGCATATTGAAGTTATCATATACTTAAGCCGATCTAGGTAAATACGGAAGTAAGAGTAATTACAGAAGCGCGTAAGTGGTTGATTTGTCCGGTTAGGGTCCGCGAACGATAGTCGTAGACCCTCGCGAAGGTCTAGAGGCCAATTAAGAGAAGTATATCGACAAGCCCTAAAAGGCTTATCGATCTGCGCGAGGGTAGAATTAAGGCATAAAACGACATCACTACCATCTTTGGGTGTGGAAACTTGGTTCCAGCATCCCCCCATACTGCTTCGGGTGAGACTTCAGTTCGCGCTCCGCAAATTGATGCCGAAAGGGCCAATAGTGTAGGAATTTGTTTGGATAAATTAATGTTGAACCTGGGTTAGGGTCCCCTAAGCCAACAATTGGTTTCGTTGCTGGGACCGGGATCTACATAAAGAGACGTGTGATGTCGCATCACTGGAATCTGACTAAGAAAAAAATTGAAGACTGGTTAGATAGAAAGATCCACGAATTCGCAGCGCAAGAGAATAGAATTTCGTGATTGACGAAAGAACAGTGTTTGGACAGATACATGTACACATAGATACACGAAATCTTCTTTTGCTCCTTTCCAGTTGAGTTATACGAGTGGGTTGCTAAATTGATAGACGACCAAGGAAGGTGGAGGCTTGACGGTCTGATAGTGTGGACCCCGGAGTTAGTGCAGAGATTGGAAGCCTATGAAGATAAGATCACACACATTGTTGATCACTGGCTTGATTGTATTATAGGAGGATTCATGACAGAGTTCGCGATTGATACTTCAGTTAGTTACAGCGAAGCAGAGTGCTGCTTCTTCAAGTGCCCGCGAGGTAAGTATTTAAGGTCTTTGAATACTTGGATTAAAATGCTCGTGTGAAAAGCGAGTTATGCAATTACCTTAATGTTTGGACCTACACAAAGTGGAAAATTATTTAGGGATAGAAAAGGAACAGGGCTTGAATATTGCACGTTGATTGAGCCTCCTTTGAGTGACGACGAAGAAGCAGCACAGGCTTCTCCGCAGAGCGTTGTCCAATTAATAAGGCAAGGATTCCCGCGAATACCACATCCACCTACACCACCTCCATATTCACCTCCACCGCGTACACCTTCGCCCACACTACCACCACCTCCATCGCATACACCTTTGCCCACACTGCCACCACCTTCACCACTATTCAATATGGCGAATTTAGTAAAGTTGCCCGTTTTCAAGGGTTTGAGAAATGAGGACCCGGACCAGTTTTGGTTTGTCACAAAGGCTGCATGGGAAGCTCAGGGTATAATGGATGATCAGATGAAGAAAGCAACGTTGGTCACGACTTTACAAGAACGCGCGCTGACATGGTACATTAAGTACTGCACTGATAACCCGATGGCTTCATTAGCAGATATTCAGACCGCGCTGAATAAGGAATTCAATAGGCCTAAGTCTGAAGCACAATACATTGTGGGATTCAAGGAGATCATGATGAAGCCTAGCGAGACACTCTGGGATTTGGATCAGAGATTGAAGTGCACAATCCGCAAAGCTAACATGAATCTTACGAATGGGAAGCATTGCAAATGATTTGTGGCTTTGCTCTTGCCTTATCTGAGGGTTGCTTTATCATAGCAAAAGATTGGGACCCAGGCGAAAGCCTTGGAGATTGCGATGAGATTGCATGAGACACCAATACAAGATGCTAATCTGGGAGTTCAACAAATTCACGCGCAGTTGGAGAACCTTTTCCTAGAGTTTCAAAGTCTGAAGAAGGATAGAGCAGTTCGACTAGAGGTGTGTGAAGAAGTTTGGTGCCTAAAATGCAAAAGTCAAGGGCATGACAAAGATCATTGTCCAGTCTTCGCATATTACGTTGCAGTAGGAGGGCCAATGCCTCTGAGGCCAGAAGCTCAAGAAAGACCAAGTACAGGGCCTACACTATGGTGTGTTATTTGTCAGGTAGTTGGAAAACATGTGCCGGACAATTGCTACTTGCTGCATAAATTTGTACAGACACCGCAACAGCTCTTCTGTAACTTCTGTCAATCGGCAGGTCATGATGAGCATAACTGTCGTAGCTATGAGCTAATGATGGATAGAACATCTGCATATAGAGTGCAGGTAGAAACTTGGGCTCCAGATCAAGGTGTTGGGGGAGTGCGAGGAGGATATTAGGGACGCAGACGAGGCTGAGGTGGAGGAGGACCTGGTAGAGGTCGGGGACATGTTATTTTCTACAACTGTGGGGGACTAGGACACTACGCGTGAGAATGCATGAGCACAACGCGCTTGTCGTACAGATATTGCACTCAGTTTGACCATGCGACAGAAGACTGCCCTGTATTACTAACTAAGATATGAGAAAAAGGTATGCAGCCTACCGAGAACATGTTGATGATGAGGGTTGAACCACGAGAAGAAGACCCCAATGTGAATATTGTGCTGCGAAGTGGAATGACAACTGGCGAAGATAAGGGAAAGAGCCCTGAAGAGGGTGAATGGATCCGTAAAGCTCCAGAGAAGGAGGTTGGATTTGTTTTGGAGCACGCGAAGGAAATTTTCATGGAAGCAAAGAAAAGCTCCACAGAGGCCTCTACCTCAAGAAGTCAGGATAAGTAGTCTAAAAAAATGGACCCATCCATGCATACTACATTTTGGAGACCTGTATGAAGCTGCTACGAGATAGCAAGGTCGTAAAGGGATTATAAGAGTTGATTAATAAATGTGTTGGTAATGCTCTTAAGGGACCGCTCATGGTCAAGAATATTAGTAAACATAAGGCAAGAACAGGGCGTGAGATGAGGCTCACCGCACAAATAGGAGAATATGAAATGGACCAAGTTATCCTGGATCTAGGGTCTGACACGAATGTTTTGCCTAAACAGATATGGGAGAGAATGGGGAGACTTATGCTGCAATGGTCTCCTATTCAATTGAGGATGGTGAATCAGCAAAATATTATCCCCATGGGAAGATTACAGGGAGTGACAGTCGATATTGAAGACGCGAGCATGTTGGCCGATTTTGAAGTGATAGAAATTGTGGATGACAGCAATCCCTACCCTGCACTCCTTAGGTTCGACTGGGCTATCGACATGAACGTGTTGATCAATTTGAAGAAGCAGACGATGTCATTTGAAAGAAAATAGCTTCGCGTAGTAGTACTGTTGGACCCTGCAGAAGGACTGCTTCACTAAACCAGTCCGCAATTACGAAAGTAACGATGATTTGGACCAGATTTATAAGATAACAACACGAGATCAAGATTGGGTGAATCCGACAGCTGATGGACATATTGCATGGGACCGTGAAATCTCATGCACATCAGATTCAGACGAGGAATTGGAACACTAACAGAATAGATTGCACGAAGTGTCTATGCTACAATGTAACATGATGACCAAATCGTTGCGATGTGTATCGTCGGAGGTAAGAAGTCTGCCTTATTATGATGGTTTAACTAACGTGGATAAATTTGGACGCATTTGAAAGGGAAGTGCTAGAGAAGCATCGCTTCCAAGCCTTGGACTTGGCGTTGCACACTATGCCTACAAGATGGTGGGGTACACATAAAAACAACTTTGATGGATGGCGCAAATATAAAAGAATGATAAGGGTGCGGTTTGGTCACCCAAAGGTATGATTGATAGAGAAATACGATGGAAGGAATGATCCACGCGATCAATTTGCCAAATGGACCGATTCTTATGGAGAAGAACCGCAACTGGAGTGGGTGCATATGTTCTGTCACACCTTGGATATAATACCTATGAATTGGTACTTGGAGACAGAGCTCCGCCATGGCACAGACAAATGGGATATTTTGAGACAGGGATTCTTGATAACATTCAGCTTTGAAGATGGATTTGAATGCATTGATGAAGCGCTGCAGGAGGTCAAAGCAGCGATCTTTAGAATACCACAGGATTCCTTGGATTTAATTCAACCAGATTGGACCACCCAGCTACGCCACACGCTGGAGTGCTACAATGTGACTGCTGAAGAGGAAGATGAGGATTCGAGGAACATTAATATCCTGGAAATAGAAGGACACCACGAAGTCGAAGGGACGCAGAAAGAAAATCCAGATATCGTCGTGCCACTAAAAACAAGACAACTGAACATTAGGACAGAGGCGGAGCCAAAGTTTGCGAAGATAGGGGACTATTGGGATGATGCTATGGTGGAAAGGGTCGTTGAGTTGCTCCATGAATACCAAGACTTATTCCCTACAAAGTTTTCATAGCTGAAAGGGATAATAGGCGATTTAGGAGTAATGAGGATAACATTGAAACCAGACGCGAAGCATGTAAAGTAGAGGCCATATTACCTCAATCCTAAATACAAAGAAAGGGTCTGCTTAGAATTGGACAAAATGTTAGCAGCAGGAATCATTGAATCAGTGGAGGAGTCCAACAAGGTAAGTCCTATGGTAGTTCAGGAAAAGAAGCAGAGATATGAAATAAGGATATCCATAGATCTAGGAAGTTGAATGACGCTTGCATGCATGATCCTTTTCTGACTCCGTTCATCGATGAAGTGTTGGATAATGTAGGAGGATAGGAAGCATATTCGTTCACTGATGGGTTCTCAGGGTACCATCAGATCAAGATCGCGCCGGACGATAGAAGTAAGATGACCTTTGCAGCCGAGTGGGGATGCTTTCAGTATATTGTAATGCCTTTTGAACTGAAGAATGCACTGGCGATCTTTTCGCACATAGTCATCGCAGTGTTCAAGGACTTCATTCACAAGTTTCTGGAGGTATATTTCGAGAATTGGACCTTGTTTAGGCCAGTGAAGCGCCATGTAGTTAGCCTACGCTTGATGATGGATACATGGCGGAGGTAGATCACGCTCAATTTGAAGAAATGTTTGTTCTATGTTCCTTTCGAAATCTCGTTGGACCATGTCATATGCAGACAAGGATTAATGGTGGACCCAGCTAAGATAGAAAATATAGTTAATTTGGAGGCGCCAAGAAGTGTGAAACAACTGTGTGCAACGCAGGGCATACGGGATACTATAGAAATTTCAAGAGTTATGCCCAGATTACCGCGTCGATGGAGAAGTTGCTAAAGAAGGATGTTACATTCTGTTGGAATGGAAAATGTTAGCGGACCCTGGATGTGTTAAAAGAAAAGATGGTCACTGCACTGATCGTAGTCTTCCTGGATTGGAAGAAGGAATTTCATGTGCATGTAGACGCGTCATGTATTGCGCTCGGAGCAGTACTTACACAGACTGGTGAGGGAAAGTTGGATCACCCTATAACGTTTGCAAGTAGGAAGTTTTCTAAAGCTAAGAAGAACTATTCAACGACAAAGTGCGAAGGTTTGGCTATGGTTTACGTGCTCCAGAAGTTCAGACACTACTAGCTAGGCGGACACTTTAAGATGTATACAGACCACTCTGCATTGAAGTACCTAGTTAACAAGTATGTGTTGGGGGAGGAAGATATGCAGATGGTTGTCACTATTTCAGGAATATGATTTCGAAGTCATTGTGAAGCCAGGATGATTGAATGCAGGTCCAGAACATCTGTCACGCATTGAAACAGGAGAGGAGCCTACTAATTTGGAGAAAGGACTGCCTGACACGCCGCTCTTTGCGGTGCGCGTAGCTAACAATCACTTTGCAAATATCATACATTTCCTGACGATGGGAATGGCTCTAGAAGAGTATACTAGTC
Source organism: Pinus taeda (assembly GCA_000404065.3). Lineage (NCBI taxonomy): Eukaryota > Viridiplantae > Streptophyta > Pinopsida > Pinales > Pinaceae > Pinus > Pinus taeda. The sequence continues at coordinate 5,195 of APFE031437338.1, read as the reverse complement.
AACAAAAGAAGGAGTTGATGGTGTGCGCGGCAGAATTTTCCGGCATTGCAGGACATTTATATAAAATGGGCTCGAATGAAATTTTGCAACGTTATGTATCTGAGTTTAAACAGAACAGCATCCTCATTGAAGCTCATGGAGGAGTTGCGGGAGGACATTATGCAGGAAAAGAAACAACGCAACAACACAGAAGATTTTACGAGCTGAGTTGCGGTGGTCGACACTGCATAAGGATTCCAAAGCTTATTGTAGGGCATGTGACGCATGTCAAAGAACTAGCAGGCCATCATGGAGGATGAGTTGCCTCTGAATCTGCGGATGTCACTACAGCCATTTGAGAAATGGGCGATTGATTTTGTATCCCCGATTCAGCCTCCAAGAAAGAAGACAGGTGCGCAATATATCATCACCGCGACGGAGTATTTGACCAGATCGGCGTTGGGGCAGCCAATGAAGGACTGTACAGGGGAAACAGCTGCAAATTTCCTCTTTGAATATGTGCTGACTAGGTTTGGTTGCCTGAAGATTTTGATGAGTGATCGCAATACACATTTCCTTAATGAAAGATCAGCGCACTAATGGAGGAATTCCAAGTTTAACATCAAAAGAGCATGCCATATCACCCGCAGGCTAATGGAACGATTGAAGCATTTAATAAGATATTGGACAACGCACTAACAAAATTTTGCAATGCGCAGAGGAATGATTGGGACGTGTGCGTACCCGCGATGCTATGGGCTTACAGAACTACTTGTAAGAAGCTGACTGGACATACACCCTTTACGTTGGTCTATAGCGTAGAAGATGTGATTCCAATGGAGTATATTGCACCTAGTCTACGCATAACGGCATTCACAGGAATGGTGAATCGCAGAGCCCTGGAAGAGAGGCTCACACAGCTGACAGAGTTTGAAGAAGATAGATTTTTGGTTGGATTCCATTAGCAAGTCCAGAAGGAGCACAAAAAGGCATGGCACGATCGGCACATCAAACTGCTCACCTTCAAGGTAAACGATTTGGTTTTATTATATGACAGCAAGTTTGATAAATTTCTAGGAAAATTTCAGATGCATTGGCTGGGGCCATATGTCATCAAAGAGATTATCGATGGTGGAGTAGTTCAATTGGTGAAATTGAATGAAAATCCATTTCCTGGTGTTAACACTCAGGTTGTCCCTAAACTCCTGAAGGGATACAGCCAAGGTAACCACAAACCAATCTTTGGATTGCAGGTTCTAGCCCACCTGCAATCAAAGAGGGATCTCTCTTAATGATTTAGCTTTGTTGATGATAATTTTAGGCTAGCTATTGGGTTCAGTGGGTTTTGTTTAAGTTTGGATGGAGTTTGAATGGAAGGAAGTTGCATCCAAGCAGAGAGGCAAGGGATAGTGTGATAAGTTTCAAACCATTGGGCATGGAGTCGCGGATCCAGGCTTGCTGCTGCATTTTCTTGGACACAAGAGGATTATAGAGCAGGATATCTATACATGAAACAATACCAATTGCTGAAAAGATGGAATGAAAGTCAGAGATGAAAGGTAATTAAGAATATTTCATCAGCTAACAGGGAAGGGAGGTGAACGAATGGTTATCTAGGAGCAGTTAAGAATTCCTAAACTAACATTCATATGTGAAAGAAATAGTGTAAACATGATCATTTAAGTATGCATATTCATAACCATTCCTGATGAAAACATGTAGAAATCACAGAAATTGAGCATAGGGTGCTGCAAAGCAAATCCTAAACTATTCTTCCTTTCTGTGATTTTAGATGGTGGAACATAAATGATAAAACAAACATAAGAAACCAAACAGAGTTAAGGAACACTTTTGAACCATGTAGGAGCACAAGAATTCCACAACCACTCTTCAGCCAATTGAACACAGTGCACAGTTCATTCTCCGAACTCTCAAGCAATCTTTGATTATAGAAATTATCACATATACAGTGCGAGTCTCTGCTCGAGCAAAAACAAACCAACCAAACTCTATTACATTTTTCAGGGTGGTATATATAGGTAAAATATCTAAAGGTATTTATTACAACTGACCTAAACAGGTCTGTGGGAAAGCTTTCTAAAACCTAATTTATGCTGGAATTAAATGCAAGTAAGTCTCCTTTGGGCTGCGCCAGAGGCAGCTAAATCAAAAGTGAGTTGATGTGGTGTCCTCTGTGACTTGGTGCAGTGGTTCTGTAATAATTGTGCATCGAGTTCTGGTCCACTGATCTTCTGTGATTTAATGTGCAGTCATTTGTGCTGGTGAACTTTGAATGCTTCCTTAACTGCTTCTTGACTTTCAAGGTTTTCTTTTAATGCTTCATTCGCCTCGAGCCCTGAGAAGATCTCCACTGATATACTTCGCCGCAACACTGATACTCTTTGACATGGCTTTTGGCTTCATATTTGCTCTGATATTCTTTAATCGCACATCGAAAACTGCCTCAGAAATTCGATCCGGGGCTTCGAAGCTTGATTTTTGCACTTGCGTGTTTTTTGAGCTGATGACGCCAGCAGTACAATGGATGACATCAGCATGATGTCAGTAGTGGGACCCCCCTGTATGGATGTGACGTCAGCATGATGACGTGGCAGTACGGTAGGGTGACGTGGCAAGGACACAGTGGCAGGGTGAAGGCAGGTGAGCGGTGAGGTGGGGGCGATGTGGCAGGGTGACGCGGCGCCCACGTTACGCAAGGAGAGGACGGTTTTGGCTCGCATCGCACCGCCTTTGGTATGGAGGTGGTATTTGTCAAGGGCGGCCCGATACAATGGGATGTCGCCAGCTGTCCCGGTGTACATCGGTAAAACCGTCGGACATCGGGTGCTAACTAACACTCACAAGAGGGCGCCCGATATGCATAAGGGCCGTCGGATCTGGGAGGGCTGATCCGACGGTGGACGGGCGAAGAAGAAGCATGGGCTTTAATATAAATGCGCGCGTAATAAACTTCAATTTTTCGTGGCCTAGGGTGGGTTTTGAACTTTAGAAAATGGTGTAATATGGTTTTGGCTTTGGTTATTTATTAATCGGACATCAATAAATCCCAAAAATTAAATGCGCGGGAGTTTGTTAATGCATTTGAAGGGGGTTTTGTGTTTTTGGAAGGAGTCCAAACACCTCGGAGGGGAAACTTATGAAGAGATGAGGGTTCTTATTAAGATCCAGGTGAACTTAGTAATTCCCAAGGGGATATTTATGGTTATGTTTCAACCAGAGGGATGGGATATTTACATAGGGGAATTATTACCATAGTTTTAGTAGGGGGAAGGGGAATAGATAGGGATTTACATAATAATGTCAGGAGTCAATATGAAAATGACAAGAAAGCGCTAAGTCTCAGAGATCTCAAGCTTTAAAGGGGAGATAGAACTTTGTAGAGAAAGTATGGACCCTCCTTGAGTAAAGCAAATCTTTACCAAGGCAAATGATATGGAAAATGATGAAACTAAGAGATATCAAGCAGATCTTGACTTCTTTAGGGGAAGTTAGTAACTGATTCAGGGAAGAGAGAGAAGGGGAAGTTAGTTATGCCTCGCTTGAGCTCCTCCGTAGGACTCTTGCCTTGCAATACTGGTTTGAATAGATATAACACTTGAAAACACAAAACTGATCACAATCAATGATTCTGCAACCACAGAACTACCTACCCAACCTACTTATCTAGCATATTTTTCTTCTTTTGGTTTGGGTGCACTTAGACTTGCAGACCCAACTTTTTAACCTTTTTTTCTTTTTCTGTCCTCCTATCTACAAACTACCCTTATTTCTTCCAAGGGCCCAGATTAAGCAGTTGGGCTCCTTTGATTCTCTATCTATCTAAGAATCTACCAAGTTTAAGCTGTTTGGACAGATTATTGATTCCCTATATTCTAAAACAAGAAATTGAAACCTAGGGAGACCAATATTAAGTTGTTTGGACCTCCCTTTAGCTGAGAATTCTACAAAAATAGAATAACTCTTCAAAATTGGAATGCAGCAGATGAACTTTGAGTGGCACTCTTTCACGGCCTCTTTCTTTGGTGTCTGTCAGCAAATATGGAGCATTATAGCATGCAAAGTATGACATATTTGGCCTGTAAAAATGTCAATCATGAAATATGAGTAACCTGCTGCAGCAGGAGGCTAACAGTGGCTCCACTTGTAGATGGCTTCTCCTTGTGAAAAGCCAAGAACAGGAGGTCAGACTGCCTTGATCTTCTGTTTTTGCTGTGCATTGAAACTTCTTAGTGCCGAATGTTAGATTGATTTGAAATTTTGGGCCGGAAACAGCACTTTCCCTCAACTAATTTGCTAAATGAGCTATGAAGCACTGCCTGCTTTCTTCTGCATGCTTTAGCATCCGGACTATTACAAAAATAAAATAAGGTGCTGATACATACAAACATTTATGTACAGAAAATAACAACGCCTGTTTTTTCTCAATCAAAAGGGATCATGGTAATGTTTTAACATTCGGCCATTAACAGGGCCTTCTTCAGCTGTGCTGCCATTTGGATATTTGAGAAAATATGTGTTATTGCCTTGCACAGCGCTGATAATGTATGGACCCTTCCAAAGAAAATCAAATTTTGCATGTTTGCCCTTGTCCTCTCTTCGTGAATCCCACCTTAGAACTTTGCTGCCAACCCAGAAATCCTCTGCTTCAGCTTTCTTATCAAACATCTTTTTTAGCTTCTCTTGCAACATTTGAGCTCTGTGATATACTTGCTCTCTGGTTTGCTGAAGATGAATGGTTTGATTAACTCTTCTCTGCATGTCATTTGGTTCAGCCTGAATCTCCTGTAACAGTTTGATAGTAGGAATTCCCAAAGATGAAGGAAATCTGGCTTCCATGCCATATACTAGCTCATAAGGGCTCATTCCAATGGATTTCTTGGTTGAAAGTCTGTCTGCCCACAGGGCATTTGTGAGCTTCCTATGCCAATTCTTTTTGTTCTCTTCCAGCACTTTCTTGATGATGTTGATGAGGCTTTTGTTGGATGATTCAACCAGGTCATTACCTTGAGGATAGTAGGATGTAGAGTGGCCCAAGGTAATGTGAAATTTATGGCAGAAGTTGATCATCTTTTTAGATTTGAAGGCAGCAACATTGTCAGTGATGATTTTCTCAGGGAAGCCAAATCTAGAAAGGATATTGTCCTCAAGGAATCGAATAATAGTGGAGTCATTGGCTTGCCTACATGGGATGGCCT
>APFE031437337.1:175928-188523 GCA_000404065.3 Pinus taeda | reverse complement strand
GGGGCGCTGCCCCGGACCCCATAAAGTGGGGTTACGGGTACCCCTAAAACCCCCTGTTAACTATGTGGAAAGAATATAACACAACCCAATAGTAGATGCCTTCTTGAATAAATTTGAAAGGGAGGTGCCAGAAAAGAAATGCTTCTAGGCCTTGAATTGGGTACTGCGCGCTACGCCCGCGAGGTGGTGGGGTACGCACAAAGGGAGCATTGACGACTGGCGTGAATGTAGAAGGGTGCGATTGATATACAAATACAATGGACGAAATGATCCATGCACAAGTCTCGCCAGGTGGATGCAGGCATATGGAAAACAACCTACGCGGATGCACATGAACTTCACGCTGAAAGGGATGGTCAATAAGTATGTGTTGGGGGTATGCATGCACAAATGGCTTTAATGTTGGAAAAAAAATACATAGGAAGGACAATTGCGTAGAAGGCTATCCACGCGGAAGTGTTTAGTAAGGTATGCAACGCACTGACGAAGGTATGTAATGTGCAGCGAAGTGCTTGGGACCTACGCATACCCGCAGTATTATGGGCTTATAGGACAACATGCAAGAAACTAATAGGACATACACCTTTTAGGCTTGTCTATGGAGTAGGGGTCGTAATGCCTATGGAGTATGTCGTGCCTAGTATGTGCATAGCAGCCCTCATAGGTATGACGGATCGTGGTGCCTTGGAGCAGTGGCTCGCGCAGTTGGAGGAGCTCGAAGAAGAACGGTTTTTTGCTGGATTCCACCAGCAGGTGCAAAAGCAGCGCAAAAAGGCCTGGCACAATCGACATATTAAGTTGCGTACCTTTAAGGTGAATGATTTGGTTTTGCTATATGATAGTAAGTTTGATCAATTCCCAAGGAAGCTCAGAATGCATTGGTTGGGACCGTATGTTATTAAGGAGATCACAGATGGTGGCACAGTGCAGTTGGTAAAGTTAAATGGAGAACTCTTCCTAGGAAAAGTAAATGGCAGTCGTTTGAAGCTATACACAGGTGGCACGACCATCTGACTAGCCTCAGGAAGTACAACCTTAGCACTCTAGGTAGCTGAAAGGAGGGATGGGACTATAAACTACTCTGCTTGGGAGCTGCGCGATGACAAGAGTGCTTGCAGTAGCGAAGTGTCATAGGGTCCACGACAATGCGAGGGTAGCTACACTGCCATGCGGGTTGGTTGGAAAGTGACCATTACAGTCACTATTCATGATGTGATGCTTGGTTTGAGACCAAATGGAGGAAGCGACAGGCATTTAAGGCAAAATTTATGGGCTAGATTTGGGAAAATCTGCCACCAAGGGAGCATTAATGGGCCAAAAGAGGGGAGAACGATTGAATTCAAATTCAAAAAGCATTATAAATTACAAGTGGTTGTCCAATGAACAACACTTGCCATTTTGAGAACTGAGCTATTGTGCTATCAACTGTGTATGGACCTTTCGACCTTTGAGGCTTTGAGATCAAGCTCAGTGTTTGAAACATTGCCAAAAGAAATGCAGGACCTTCTAATGAGAATGATGGTAGTGCCTGAGGAAGTCGTGGATACCAGAGCAATGACCACTGAGGAGGCTGCGTAGGCCATAACAGTAGGAGAAGCCCCAGAAAGTGTCGGGATAGTCGCAGAAATCCCTAAATCGCCATGTACGCCGAGACGCAAGAAAGACAAGAAGCCTATGGTACCAGTGCGCATGTCCCCTAGGAATCCGTTAAGAATGAGGCTCATCATGGCAAAAAAGGGGAAGGAAGTCAACTTGGAAACCGATGAGGAGGAAGAATTCGAAGAAATCCTGGTCGAGGAGGAAGAGGACATAGAGATGGAGGTGGAAACCCAGGGTGTGGACCCTCTGACCAGGATACCCGCGTATGTTCCTCTGCAGAAGGGGAAAGCAAGGGTGCTCGAGGACCTAGATGAGAGCAAGAGCTCTCTATAGACTCTGTTGCTCCTCGGCGACATCATTTTTGATAATGCGCACTTGGGGTGAGTGCCTGCGCTAAATTTTGAAGAATGGGATCTCGTGGACCATGAGAAATTCCCACATTTGGTAACCACGCAACTCATGCACTAGAAGAAAAACACACTGCTAGGAGTTATAGAGTTGGAGCTGCACCAATAGTTGTGAGGTGTATAGAAAGCAGGATTGTTAAAACTGCTCTGGGTGCCGCATTACCATCGTGCCCCAGTGACTATTTTCATCATCAAGCAACTACTCTACTTGGTGCATGATGGGTGTTTGTGGCTGGAGGAGCCCATCCCCATCACGGATCATCTGATTCACATAATTATTGGGCTCCCTTGCAAAGGGGAGGATCCAATGAACATATCCGAGGGTGAAAGTGATGATTTGGCTATTGCGGAGGCCATGAAGAAGAAGTTCAAGTTGGAGAAGAAAAAGAGAGGCTACACAATCTCTAGTATCAACAATGCTACGGTCAAAGTCACGATGGAGATATTGGCCAGGAAAGTTATGCAGAAGTGCCACATGGATGAGGTGCCTGAGCCGGTGGTTGTACTTGCCACACAGTGTGTAGAGGGGGTCCAATTTAACTGGACGTATTACTTGTGTAGAGAGTTCCTGGAGAACTGTTGTGAGGCACACGAGTAGTGGAAGACTTTCCACTATGCATGGCTTCTACTATCCATAGTGCTGGTGGCTTGGAAATTTCCCGAGGATAGCCAGTTGCCAGCGATTGCGGAGGATCTTCGCGAGGCAGCGAAGTACGCTTCGTTGTGGGCAACGAGAGATGCGTAGAGAATCAGAGACAAAAAAATATTCTGGGTGTTCACGAAGATGAACATGAGAATGGGGATTATCCGCAAACCAAGGTTATCCCCCACGGTTAATAACAATCTGCAGAGCTTCGCGGAGTTCAAGGCAAATTTTCATCACATGTACATCAGGGCGAGGAAGGACCCCGCGAAGGCATGGAAGGAGCTACCTTATCTAGTGACAAATGATGTCATATTCGTCGTGCTTGAGTTGTGGCCATTGGAGTGGCGCGCTCTCACCAGCTCCATGGTGGAAGCAGAGAGGAAGAAGGAGGAGGAAAAACTGCGGATGACCCAGTTGGTAGAAAAGCAAAGGAATGAAGCAGCAGCAGCCAAGGAAGAGGAGGCGCGCGATGCTACGAAGACAATAGAAGAGGAGTAGAGGGCATTTGAGAAGGAGCATGAGGGAGAAAAGTCACCTTCGCCTGAACAAGAGATAAAAACATAGGAAGGCAGTGTGGACCCATAGACAATGTCCACACAGCTAAAGTGACAGCGCTTGAGAGAGCAGGTGGGGCCGCGGAAGAAGTCGAAGGCATCAAAGACTTCTTTCGACCCAATCACCCTCACTGAGGGGGATCTCCATTGAATTGTGGAGACGATGCGTGACGTCACCGCGAAGGCCCTCCAATAGTTTGCGGAGGAACACTAGATGGTGTTGGGGGCCCTTCGAGAGTAGATACAAGAGTTGCAGGTGCACACTCCACAGGTTGGTACTGTGTCAACCAGCTTCACACTAGGCATGATAATGACTAAGGAAATGTTGTGCGCCCGCATGACCAAGACCATAGTGCTGCTAGAGGGAGCACTCGTGACAGAAAATGAGGTTGACAGGGCTATGGTCAGCAGATTAAAGGGGATTGGGATAAACATGGCTACGCTCCCTCGTGAGACACTCTATGTTTTTCAGGATGGAGTTACTGCAGAACTGCGAGCGAGGGAGGGTCATGTGCTCAAGGTCATGAGTGAGCAGCACATCAACATCGAACAGTTGAGCCTGCAGCGTGATGAGGTAGTGGCGCAGAACAGACAACTAGTGTAGGTGGTCGACGAAGCCTACCTGATGGTCCTGGATTTGGCCATCCAAGTAGAGGAACCAGCGGAGGTGCGCATCCAGAAACTAGCAGCAAGGGTGCGCGAGGCGAAGGAAGAGATGGCCAAGGTTCAACTTGAGCTAAACCTTTAGATAAATGAGCTACAATTTAAGGCACAACCTTCAACGCCACCGGAGGTTAAGGAATAACGCGCCAGCTCTATTACAACGACCATAGCAGAGGTCCACAGTGCAGTGAAAGGCTACACCACGCTATTTGAAGAGTCATTCAAGGTTCTCACTACTCTACAGGAGGACCCAAACATACAACCCTTAGAAACTGAGAAGTGCGAGCTGCAGCAGAAATATGATGAGATAAAAGGGATCGTGCAGACGGTTTCCCTTACACAAAGGCTCACATGGATGTAGCAAGCAAAAGTGCTCAAGGAGCAGGTGGATGTTGCTCGACACAAGGAAGCTGTTTCAAAGGCACGCATACAACCATGGATTGATGAGGCAATTTTCATTACAACCTTTATTGAAGCAAAGCACGCACATATGTAGGGCACATAGGAACAATTTCAGGGAAGCAGTTCAACTACAACGGTTTCAAAACAACGCCTCCATGAAGTACATCAGGTAGCTGCTTAGTGCATTGCCGACCTTGTAGCAGTCCAAGCAGAGCTGAGAGGTCTGCACGCAAATATCTCTGCACCGACAGAGTGACTTGAGGGTGAGTCACGATGTTTGTGTTGGGGGCTTGTTGGGCACAGGATCCCCCAAGAGAAGTTTTGGGGCTTAGAGCCAAGATTTTGGTTAAAAGATGTAACTCTGATGTAAAGACTCCGCATTTTGTGGGCGTGGAGCACGAAGTTGTAAAAGAGTCATAGGGTTGTTTGCCTTTAATTTCATAATGTAATGTCGGCCATAGAGATCTACCCATGGTTTGAGGACCATGGGATTGTATAAATAGAGTGAGGATCTAAGTGTAAATCAATAATGAAATGATTATGGAATAGAATCATAGTAGAAGATCTAAGGGTAAAGTCGAGTCTTTGGGTCGTAGAGTAGGAGAAGGCTCTGCAGTTGAGTGCGCAGAGGCCTAGTAATCTGCAGCTGAGTGTGCAGACCCTTGCAGCTGAGTATGCATGGTAGGTTGAGTCTGTAACCGTTGAAGCATTAATAAAGAGAAGTTTTATACCATTCCTTTGTATTTGTTTATTGTTTTCTGCATTGAATTTAATGGGTATAAATTACATTTATGTTGTTTATATGATGCGCGAACATGTATGATTGTATTGATTAAGTGAATGTGAGTTAAAGTATCTAGTTACACGAAGTTTCCTAACATATATAATAGGATAAGTAAGATACACGGTGTAACTTGGAGAAATAATGCATATCGCTGCCATAACAGCACGAAATCACCTCAACCCCTGGTTAGGGCTACGAGAAGGAAAATAATAGTAGATCGCGAAGGTATCGTAGGTCAGAATAGTGTGTGAAGTGACCTGCACGAAGGTAGGCACAACTGGAGTAAATCGACCCCTCAGACATCTTGAGGTTGTGGAAACTTGGTTCCAGCATCTCCCCATATTGCTTCGGGTGAGACTTCAATCTGTGCTCCGCGGGTTGATGCTGAAAGGGCCAGTAGTGTAGGAATTTTTTTGGCTAATTAACTTCGAACCTAGGTCAAGCCCCATCAAGCCAACATGAGGACTTTGATGATGAAGGTGAAAAACAACAATTTTTTAATATTTCGATGTTTTTTTATTGTTTTTTAAATATATGTATTCGTGACATTTCAATTTTATGAATGCAGATGTTCAACCAGAATGCCCTCCAGGGATGTCCCTGATTTTCTGCCGTATTGCTCGTCAGTTCTATGTTGCTCTTTATTAGGAAGGAAGCGATAATGAGGAAGAGATCATGGGGAACCTCAAGGGATTGACCCACGGTATCCCAGAGTATGCCTGGGTGGGTGATATTCCGTGCCAGTATTAGACGCACGCGGTGGGAGTATCAGACTCGATCCACTGACTGTTGACTCGTGTAGTCTGAGCAGTTACATGCTACCATGGGCATCATGCTGATTAGTGCATAGGCCTAGAATTCCACATTTTCTGAGGCCTACAAGCCATGGATGTTTTTGAACACACATTTTTTTTTGGGGGTTTTGTTGTATGACAAACATTATTGACATCTATATATATATATATTTTCCTACTTACTATGATGCAAATGATTTGTTTTTTATTTTTACATGTTTCGCAAATGTCTATCCAACACATAATTAGCTAAGGCATTTGTCAATGTATTCATATGTCAAGGAATATAATGATATGTAATGTAATGAAAATTTCTTTCCAATAGAAGAATACGTAGATACATTCTCAATATTTGAGGGTTTCTGATGGAATATTCTGTGTTGAGCTGAAGAACGACAAGCTATGAATCAAGGTTGACAACCAAATCTCGGATGCTAAGAGAAATAGCTTCTGACAACAATTCAATAACTGTGCTATACTCAACGATGTTATTAGTTGTTTGACCTAGACAAATACCTTGAAGATTAATCAACCTACCATGGTGGTCATAAATGGCCCATGCCATGGATTATAGATTCCAGGTGCTTCAGCAAGCACCATCAGTGAAACCGATGTGAGGAGACAGCGACATCTGCAAAAAAAAAAAAAAAAAAAAAAAAAAAAAAAAAAAAAAAAAAAAAAAAAAAAAAAAAAAAAAAAATAATAATAAGCAAGAAAGCTACCTGCAAAAAAACACACCAAACCACACTGCACAAAAATGAATGACACACTTATTATACAAAAGTAACCATACAAGATGACCTAAGCATAGTACTTTTTGAGAGAGTCCATGCTGGGACTCGAGTAATCAATCAACACAGATGACCACTAGAGTTTTACCGTTGACATGACAAGTAAGCATCGACTCGGCCAAATAATAGAGTAGAACTCATATAAGGCTGTGCCCCCATACCCTCTAGGTGAGGAGGGTTACGAATCAGATGACAACCCCATTGAAATAATGGGCAATTGGTAAAAACTCGGGGAGGGAGAAAAAACATGAATCCATGAGGGGATAAAGGGGCCCTGAGTTGAAAGATCTTGATAATGGCAGGCGAAACTAACATGTCAATAGGTAGCGGAGAAGAGAACTGCTCAAGACACATGGACATGATCGTTGGGATAGAACTAAGCCACGGGGATTGAGAAAACACGTCAAGAGAAGAACTCGAAACAGGATAATCAGAGGACATCGAAGGCAAAGCTGAAACAATTTCCACGTAATTAATTTTGGCGGGACTTAATGGAATTACCTCGCTCGATGTGTCAACAAGATCTGGAGAGGGAATGACCCAAGGATCAAACTTGACCGAAATCATGTTAAAATAGATAACATGAGGAGGTGTGAGCGGAAATATACCCATAAGAGCAGGATCTTGAAAGAGTCCTGCCCCACACTCTCATAAGGAGCACGAGTGTGCTTGACATACAGAACATTTCCATCTGAGGAGGAAGAGGCAAAGTAGGATAGTTGGTCATCTGTGACTATATTCCCTTGATGGGGAAAATGAATCACGCGAAACAAGGAGGAGGCTACAACATGCATGGCATAGATCCAACTCTGTCCAAGTAGAAGATTATAATTGAGATTGGCATCAACAATCTCTACTTCGACGTGCACTGTCTTGCCTTCCAAAGTAATGGCAAGGTTGGTCAAGACATCAAATGGTCGCAAATCGTGCTCATCAAAAGCTTCTAAAGTGTTAGGGGACTGGTTCAAAGTAGGAGAACCAATTTCCTTCCAAAAATCAACAAACATGATGCAGGTGGAAGCACATTCATCGATGACGGTCATGTGAATAGTTTTCTCATTGATGATGACCTAAATGAGAAAGGCAATTTGAGGCAAACATGGAAGGTGGTTTTCCAAGATAAAACAAATAAGATTAGAATCATTAGGATCAATACCCCCAATAGACAACAGTAATGATTTCCGCTGAGAAGGACAACTTTGAAGGACCTCGAGAGTGAACATAGATGATGACGCTTGAGCCAAATCCTCAACAATGTTATAATGCTGAGCAGCTCGAGGTTTTGGATTGTACGAGGAATTTTGTAGCACACCTCGAGAAGGTGGTCAAACGACGGAATCAAGATTAGGTCGCTCTATATGGAGAGGACCAGAACTTGATGGGGTAAAAGAAGAAGGGGCACCTTCTTTTTCTTTACCTACTTTCGGAGTACGGGTTTGATAATCTTTTGTTATGGTAGCCACGTTAATCGGTGTACTTGTTGGGTGTGGAGCCTGATTATCTTCTGTATTCAAAGGTTTCAACCGGATGTATACCCCAGGAAGACTGTACACCCCTCCACACGGGGTGGTGCGGGGGGCCTAATCCCCCCCAGCTGGGGGGTCAGGGGGCCAGAGGTCCCCAGGCGGGGGTTCAGGGGTAGGGCCCCTGAAGCTAAAAATAAATGTAAAATTGCCTTGTAAAAGTCTATTAATTTCTAGTCAATCTGGGCCGTTCATTAGGTGGATGATCTGACGGTAGAAGTTATGTTTAATTTAGGGTTTTTTGCCCTAGAAGGCAACCCCTCACTATATATATGAGGGAATTGTATTGCATCTATGTAGATCTGTATTCTGAGTGAGGAAGAGAGAGGAGATTGAGAGTGAAGAGGGTGTTACAATGGATCTATTGTAGATTGTATCTCTTCAGTTTGCTGGAAAATATAAAAGGAAGGACTGGCTGTTTCTCCGTGGACGTAGCCCAAACTGGGTGAGCCACGTATGTCTGTGTCTCTCTTGTTTTATGTGTTTTCTGTGTTTATATTTCTACAATATTTTATCTGTTCCATTGCTCTGTATTTTATAATTTTTTAACAACTAGTATCAGAGACGAAGGTCTATTTGGCTGATGAACTCGCAGGAGATAAGGGTTCTTGGTTCGAGTGGGAGAAATGGTGGAAGATGGTAGGTTTAGGGTCTAAAAATTCAACGACAAAAACTACCAGTTGTGGAAGATGCATATGGAAGATTATCTGTATCAAAGAGATCTATACCTACCATTGAGTGGAAAGACAAAGAAGCTGACGAGTATTACATACACAGAATGGGATATTCTCAATAGAAAGGCACTTGGAACAATATGGCTGTGCCTAGCGGCGTTGGTAGTGTTTAAGAATTCAAACGAAATGACAACAAAGGGTTTAATGTCGGCATTGGCCAAACTATATGAAAAACCCTCGGTCTCAAATAAGGTATTTCTCATGAAGTGTTTATTTAATATGAATATGTCAGAAGGTGGATCTGTTGCAAACCATTTAAATGATTTTAATACAGTTACAAGTCAGTTAAGTTCTGTAGGGGTAAATTTTGATGATGAAGTTAGGGATCTGTTATTTCTGTGCTCATTACCAGAAAGTTGGAATGGTTTAGTTATGGCCATTAGTAACTCAGTCTCTGGATCTAGTACTTTAAAGTTTGATGATGTTGTCGGTGCAATCCTTAGTGAGGGAATGCGACGAAAAAGCTCCGGTGAGACATCAAGTAATGCTTTGACTGTAGAGACTAGGAGAAGAAAAATCAAAAGAGGAAAGAGCCCAGGATATCGTATTAAGTCAAGAAAAGGCAAATCCAAGTCTAGATCAGGGATAGTGTGCTGGAAATGTAGGAAGAAAGGATACCTAAAGAAATATTGCAAGTCTCATAAGGGAAAATAAGGAGACGCGCAACAAGAAACTAATCATGAAGTGAATATAATAGGTGATGTGTTGCAAGATGCTTTGATTCTTTCATTAGAAAATATTATTGAGGGTGGTAGATCCAGAGGCCTCATTCCATGCCACACCTGATAAGAAACATTTTCATGATTATGTTCAAGGAGATTTTGGACAAGTTTGATTGGGTGATGATAAACCATGTAAAATCGTTGGAATGGGTACAGTTTTCATACAACAGCAAAATGGAAATCAGTGGCTATTAAAGGAGGTAAGGCATGTTATAGATCTAAAGAAAAATATAATTTCAACAGGGCAGTTGGGAGGTGAAGGTTGTGTAATTACTTTCACAGATAAAACCTGGAAGGTCACTAAAGGATCCCTGGTAATAGCAAAAGGAGAAAAGGTTGGTACAGTGTATTTATGCAATGGTATTTCTAATTATGTTAATGCTTTAACCTCTACAGGAGAAGATACGACATTGTGGCATCATAGGCTCGGGCACATGAGTGAGAAGGGGATGCAAATTCTTCACTCCAGAAATTTGTTGCCAGGTTTGAAGTATGTTGATTTAAAATTCTGTGAGAATGTGTTTATGGAAAACATAAGAGAGTCAGATTCCTTAGAGTTGGGAAAGAAAAGAAGAGTGAAAAATTAGATCTTATGCATACAGATGTATGGGGACCTGCTCAGGTATCATTTCTTGGTGGCTCTCATTATTATGTTACTTTTATTGATGATGCAACAAAAAAACCTAGATTTATTGTATTCGGAATAAATATGATGTATTTGACACTTTCAAGAAATGGAAAGCTTTGGTTGAAAATGAGACAGGAAAAAGGTTGAAGTGTCTCAGATCAGATAATGGAGGTGAATATTGCAGCAAAGAGTTTGATAGGTACTGTTCAGAGAATGGAATTCACAGAGAGAATACAATTCCAGGAACACCACAAGAAAATGGTGTGTCAGAAAGGATGAACAGAACAATCCTGGAGCGTGCAAGGTGCATGAGATTGCATGCAGGATTGCCTTTACAATTTTGGGAAGATGCTATAGATACTGCTGTTCATCTAATAAACAGAGGGCCTTCAGGTTCCTTGGATGGTGGTATTCTAGAGGAGGCATGGACAGGTAAAAAGGTAAACTACTCCTTTTTAAAGACTTTTGGTTTTGAAGCCTTTGTCCACATTAATAAAGAAAATAGAACGAAGCTTGAGGCAAAATCAAAGAAATGTACTTTTATTGGATATGGTGTTAATGATTTTGGTTATTGCTTATATGATTATGAAAATCACAAAATCATTAGAAGAAGAGATGTAATATTCAATGAAAAGGTCTTGTATAAGAATCAGTTGCAGGAAAAGAAACAGGAAAAAGAAAACAGAGAATACACAGTGCTTGACAATATCATAGGAAAAGTGATGGTGCCTGAAAATCATAATGATCAACAGCCAGAACAACAACCACAACAGCAACAAGCACTTCAAACACCTGAAAGTGGTGTTAGAAGATCTACCAGGATAAGTAGACCCCCTGAACGGTACTCTCCTTCATTATATTATGTATTGTTGATTGATTCTGGTGAACTAGAATGTTATGAAGAAGCAGTGCAGGTAGAAACCAGGAAGAAGTGGGAGCATGCCATGAAAGAAGAGATGGACTCCTTAGCACATAACCAGACTTGGCACTTAGTCAGCTTGCCTGCAGGTAAAACAACATTGCAGAATAAATGGGTTTATAGGCTGAAGGAAGAAGATGGAGGAAAACAAAGGTACAAAGCTAGACTTGTAGTGAAGGGGTTTATACACAAGAAAGGTATAGACTTTGATGAAATATTTTCTCCTGTTGTTAAAATGACTTCAATCAGAACTATTTTAAGTCCAGTAGCAATTGAGGGTTTGCATCTTGAGTAGTTAGATGTAAAGACAACCTTTCTCCATGGGGATTTGGAGGAAGAGATATATATGCAACAACCACAAGGATATGAGGTAAAAGGGGAGGAGAAACTAGTGTGCAGGTTGAAGAAGAGCTTGTATGGCTTAAAACAGGCTCCAAGGTAGTGGTATCTAAAATTTGACAGGTTTATGTCTGAACAAGGATATACTAGATGTCACTCTGACCATTGTGTTTATCTCAAAAGGCAAAATGATGGCAGCTATATTATATTGTTATTGTATGTAGATGACATGCTTGTTGCAGGTTCTAAAATGAAGGAAATAAATGTGCTCAAAAGGAAATTGGCAAACTCATTTGAAATGGAGGATTTGGGTGCTTCAAAACAAATTCTTGGTATGAGAATAACTAGAGATAGGAAGAATCACAAATTAACATTGTCTCAAAGTGAGTACATAGAAAAGGTGTTGAAAAGGTTTAATATGTAGAATGAAAAACTAGTTAGTATACATTTGGCTAGCCATTTCAAATTAAGTAAGGAGGTGTGTCCCAAGACTCGGGAAGAAATGGCTCATCTACCTAAAGTTCCATATGCATCAGCATTTGGAAGCCTAATGTATGCAATGGTCTACACAAGGCCTGATATTGCACATGCAGTGGGAGTTGTAAGCAGGTACATGAACAATCCAGGAAAAGAACATTGGATGGAAGGGAAGTGGATTCTCAGGTTTTTGAGAGGTACCACAAGTCAAGCATTATGCTTTGGTGGTTTAAACATTGCTCTACAGGGATATGTTGATGCAGATATGGCAGGTGACATAGATAACATGAGGAGCACTACAGGATATGTATTTACTGTAGGTGGAACACTTGTCAGTTGGGTTTCAAAAATCCAAAGTGTTGTTGCAATTTCAACAACAGAAGCAGAGTATGTTGCTACTACAGAGGCTAGTAAAGAAATGATTTGGTTACAAAGGTTTCTGGATGAATTGGGTAAAAAGTTGGAGTTGGGCAGGTTATACAGTGACAACTAGAGTGCCATACATCTTGCAAAGAACTCTGCATTTCATTCCAATACTAAACATATACAGCTCAAGTACCATTTCATACGGTCAACATTGGAAGATGGACAGTTGAAGTTGGAAAAGATACAC
>APFE031437337.1:128072-166307 GCA_000404065.3 Pinus taeda | reverse complement strand
TTCCACCAAACTCGGCCTTCAAAAATACCCTTGAAACAAACCTCAAATACCACGTTGTTCAGTCTCCTTTGTTGCGGCTATTTCAGAGTGCCCTTCTCTCCTTGACTGAGTTATTTTCTTGAGGATGTGTGTTGCACAAAGAATGAGAAATAGTCCTACACTTCACCTCTATATATACACATAAATAGGGCTCCACAAATTTGATGAAGATTCATGTGTCTTGGATGAATTCCTCAAGTCTACATGACTTGTCCTTGTCCAAATATTAATGACAACTTCAAAAATTCATATCTCCACTTCTACAACTCGGAATTTGACGATTCTCGAAGCATTGGATTCTCATTTCCACCCTCTATCGTCTCATGCCATCACATGTAGAAATGTGCTTCTAGAAATGCCCAAAAAACATTTTGGTTCAAAACCTCATACTTGGGTTCCAAGCCCATAAGTGACCCTTGTGACACTTTTCCCTCCAAACACCAAACCATAAGGCTTGGAGTACTTCCAAAGATACACAAATCAACATTAATTGAAAATTTAAAACTAGTTGAGTATACAGGTGTTGCATGAGGCCAGGTGGACCATCCTTGGGAATTGCACAATCAATTAGAGGAATTCCCTAATTGATAGGGGCTCAATTCCTCAAGGAACAATGCAAGGAAATAGGGGTGTGGTGTGCTGAATTGGTTAAGTACTAGCAAGATCAATAATTTAGTAAGGGAGAATAGAATTTATTTTGTAGGTTGAGATAAAAATTGTAATAAATTCTCTTACTCGATTAATGAACACAAGGCTGAAGGGGTTTTGAGCAGTTGATTTCCCCTAGATAAATCGCTATGTATGTGTGTTAATTATTGATTGCATGTTTATGATATGTGTTCTAAATCATGAATTGAATTCTGCAAAGCAGTAGAGTAGATTTGAGTCTTATGATTTAGTAAATTTAATGAGCAGTTTCATATCCACACCATAATTTCTGCACATCCAATTTATGAGAACTAGAGAGTCCCCATAGATATGTAAAGAAGTGATTTCTTGTTCGGTTGCAAGTTGCATTAATGTTAGATAAAAAAAATTAAACATAATTATTTGAACCATGACTTATGTTGGCAAAGAAGGATATATAATGCATTGAAGAAAGATAAACAATGCCTCTTGTGCCACCCACTAATGGAGATCCTTGGGTAGTCCCATCAAAAGACTCCCAAGTCCAAGTTATCATTTCTAGATTGGGGGAAGAAGGATTTTGGATCTTATGAACAACCAAATAGTTCACAGTGGCCAAACTATGGAGAGCTATTTTCAATAAGGAAGGTCCCATGTTCTAAAAAATACCTTGGTTCTTGTCCAACCAAACTCCCCAAGCTACTATTAGAGGAAGGGATCTATTTTGTTTTTATGCTTTACATCCAATCAATTTTTTAAACCTTATTCAATGGAGGATCCTTCATAGACATATGGTTGGTCTTTGTGGAGTATAATCTCCTTCCACACCACTTGAATAAAAGGGAAACTCAAAAGAGATGCTCAACATATTTTGATGCATTAGAGAAAAGAGGACATTTTCTAGGGCCATGAAAATTATTTTTTGAAAGTTATTCCAATTAGGAGCCTTATTTTAGAATAGAAAGCACATGGATAAACTTTCCTTTAGGGGAAATTTTAGTTTTCATAAATTTATTCCCCACTAATGTAGCCTAGAAGGCTTATTTCCTTGAGCCAAGTGTAGATATCCAAATTTTTGGGAATATCTGCTTGAGGTACTTGGGGCCCAGATAAGATTGTCTGGTTTATCTGAGGGATAGACAAAATATTATATTAGATATATTATGCAATTTTATAAGAAACAACATAATCACCGTCCAATTTTAGATTAACAAAATTAAGCCATCCCCATTGTCCCCTCACATAACCTATGCCATAGATTTGAGTTATATAAAAGAAACCCTCTTCATTTAAGTGTTGGATCAATTCCCCACGGAGAATATGGTTTTTTTGGATTCATAGCTAAGGATCCTTTCCAATTAGGACTTGTGTTCCACTTCCCGCTTTCCATCACAAACAATATCTAGTTAGTGGAAAATCTTGAATAATGGCTTTCTATATAATTGAATATTTTTTTGAAGATTTTACAAGGGATCTTTTGCAATCAGAGATAGTGAACAAACTTATATATTTTTGGTATAATAATATTCCCCAAATGTAATTTACTTGATCGAGTTTCCATCTCCCTTTGAAGCTAGAGCGTTTGAGAACCATGCTATACTTTTTAGTCCCCATCCTCCTTTTTGTTTTGGGATTACAATGGAGTTCCGTAAAGTGAGGACAAAGGGTATTTTTTTCCTCATTTCCTTCCCATAAAAAACCAAAGGATATTTTTTTTTTTTTTTAATTTTATGCAAGATCCCATAAGGAATCCATGCTAGAGAATCCTAGTAGACCAGAATAAATTTAGTGACAAATTTGCAAAGGACCAATCTGACTACTCGAGAGATCCACTTATTGCACCACAATTGAATCCATTTTCTCAATCTTTATAAGTATACAATTATAATAAGCCTTCATACAATGATTTGGCTTTAGGATGAACCCTAGGTACTTCAGGTTTTTTCCTATCACATCAAAATGCAAGGAAAAGAGATATTCAATTTGTTAAATTCTTCCTTCTTCAAACCCCACCAAAGTAGGCAAGATTTTATTACCATTCCAATGGCTAAAGAAAATGTATTCAAAATTCATTTAAAAATCTACAAATTTATGAGATTTCCATTAAATAATATTATTATGTTATCCACAAAGAGTAAGTGGGATAAAGACTAGTGTTGACTGATAAATATATCTTCAAAAGTATTTCTTTTCTTTGCATCATGAATAAGTTGATTGAGACCCTTACTTACTAGTAAGAAGAGTGGTGGGAAGAGGGGTCATACCTATGAGAATAATTTCTCCAAATTGATTTAGAGAGAGGCTACACCATTTATTGAGAGATCCAGGGATGATGGGTTGACACAATTTAGAACCCAACAGAAGAAAGAATGACTAAAGCCCAAGTGTAGAATAAGCAGTCTGATATAAACTATATGACCCTATCAAAAGCTTTAGATAGTTCAACTTTATATAAGACAGCCTTCTACATACTCATATGGATAGTGTGGAAAAATTCATGGGCAAGGCCAATTAGTAATTACTTCATTGATTTATCTTCCCCTTAGAAAACCAAATTGTTTAGGGGAAATGTTATAACATAGGATATTTTTTACTTGAAGGGCAATAATTTTGGAAATTATTTTATAGATGGTATTGCACAAAGAGATATGCCTAAACTGATCAAAGGAGGATTATTTATCATATTTGGGGAGCAGGGTGGTGAAAGATGAGTTAAAGGGGGCCAAAAATTTTCTGGTGGATCTAGAGTATTTAGTAACTTTAACCAAGTCATCCCCTATGAAGTCATAATAATCAAGGTAGAATTCAATAGGGAGTTATTCTAGTCCAGGACTATTGCCTATTTGGAAAATTTGTAAGACCTTTTCAATTTTAGAATTAGAAACTTCTTCCGTGAGAGGAACATTTCCTTCAGGAGTTATGAAAATTAGGAAGTGGTTAACTATTTTTAGAATCTAATCTATAGTAGCCATATTGTCTTGGTGAAAGATTGAAGTGAAGTACCTACACCCCCTTTCTTCTAGATCCCAAAAGGAAGAGACATAAGAATTGCCAACTCTAGTGATACACAAATCGTATTGATGGCCTTCTTGTGATTGGTGAATTGATGGAAATATTCTATATTATCATCTCCAACTTGCAACTAGAGGGCCTTGCTTTTTGTTCTCCAATATTTTTCCTTGTCCAAAAGGATTTTCCTTCTCTTATATTCTAAATATTTGAGGAGCTCATTTACATTGTTTGAAGGGGTATCTTAGGAATCTTGGTTGAGAAACACCACAATTTAGGTCTCTAATTCAGCTAAGATCTTATTATATCTTTATTTATTTTCCTTTACCTAAGAGATTATAATGTCTTTGGAACATTCTAGGTTTTTTTGAAATTGAATAGGGGGGATTGTCTTGCAATAAGATCAAGATGGATCCATTCTTTTTTTATAGTTTTCAGCAAAGTTGGATCTTCAAGCCAATGTGTGTTTAACTTGAAGGGTTTGGGAGGTGTTGGAGAAGAGGGGTCCAATTATAGGATAATAGGTCAATTTGAGTCACCTCCCACTAAATCCCATTGTCGAAGCCTATGGTTCAAATCTAGAAAAGAATTCGATATGAGAAAGTGATCTAGATTTTTTGCAATTCTTGCTTCTCTTAATCTATTATTATTCCAAGTAGAGACTAATTTGGGAGGAAGAAGGTCAATGATATATGCATCTTCCAATTTATTTATAAGAAAATATGAGTGTGGGTCCAATTCTGTTGATGAGCCCTATATTTCAGTAGCACCCAATGTAAAAGCAAGGTCCCCTCCAACAACGAGGCTTCGGAAGGTGTAAAATATTTTTGAAGATTTGGAGCCCAAAAGTCTTTTGATTTTGGTATGGTCCATACAAATTTTAAAAAATAAAAGATAAGTCCAAATCCTTTGTAAAGAGGTATAGAGAAAGACCCAATTTGATCGACCAAGCTAAGGGGCATTTTATGTAACTTTCATTCCATTTAGTGATGAGTCCCCCAAATCTTCCCAATGCATTAGTGGCTCAGAAATCCTAGAGTGGAAGGGACACTTAGAGTATATTTATATCTTTTTCACATTCCATCATATTCTTTTGAAGGAAAATTATATGAGGAGAACATGTCTCAAACATATGGTTAATAGTTATTTTTTAAGCAACACTGGCTAATCCTCTACAATTCAAGGAGAGAATTTTCATTCATGAAACCTCACGAGGTATGATGCTCTAAGGTTCCCAATAATAAAATTTTATATTCTAGATTAAATATATAAGTTTACTTGCGTTGAATGAATGAAATTAATGATTTACGACCATGATATAGAGGTTTTGAATCTCCATCCCCAAGGGGATCAAATCCACTTCGAAGATTAGGGATGAAGATCCTTGGTGAGTCTGAGTCCAAGGGTTGGGGGTATTTAGATTTAGAGTGAAGTTTGTAATGAGGGGAAGGGTTATATAAGGAATTATTATCCCCAATATTTCAAGTCATGGAGTAAATATTTGATGCAAGAGGGGCACCCAATATAATTAGGGTATTGTAGGAGAATAGGGGGAGGATGGAGGAAAAGAAAGCCCTAAAAGGGATGTCAAGTAGTCATATAGGGGAATTTTTTTTTTTTAAGGGGTGGGGGGTGGGGGTGGGAATCGAAGAGGAGATATGAGAAGATGAAAAACCATTGAAAACATCCAAAAATGGTAGGGATCCCTTAGTCATACTTGGGGAGGGAGGACCATCTGAAATGATAATGGGAACTACTAGGTGTACGACTGCATTAAGAAAATATTGTTTAAGAATGGAAATATCCTCCACCATTGTAGCAAGATAAGTCAATTTCTTTCCAATATTTATTTGATGTCTTGAAGACTGGGTTTCCTTCTAAACCCACTTTTACCTAGTTTTTACTAATTGGAAGTATTTCACCAAATGTCCACTTGTGGTATCTCCTGCATTTGAATGGGATGCCCCCATAGTCCAAATTTTGTCGGTAAGTTAGTTGACCAAATATAATCATGATAAAATCTTGCAAACCTAAGGAGCGATTGAGTCCAACTAAGATATGGGTCATCCCTATGTAGCAGACTTGGAGAAAAGAGATGCTAACTTCATAGAAAAAACCTAAAAAATTTCCAATTTCTCTAAAGATGTACACTGACCACAAAATGAGTGAGAGTCCTAATCACAAAACAAAATTTATAATTATAGCTATTTTTTTCAAATTCCAAGGTCCATTTGTTGGTGAAAATGGCCCAAGAACCCCAATTCAAGTTCCCTTGTAATATTTTCTAGGAATCATCACCCGAAGTTGTAATCCAACCCATCCAACCTTTTGGAAGTATCGTGTAAAATGAATTATATATGAGAATTCCCGAAAAAATTATTTCAATCCATTTCCTAAGAACTACTATCAACATTCTCTTGCTAGAGAATACTCCCACTAAGACAACTTCCTCCATCTTATGAATCTCAAGCAAGGAAATGTTACCCAACACAAGATTGGGCTCTTCAACTTTCGTTTTGACACATTTTCAATATGGACTATTAACTTCCCTAATAGGTGGAGCTAAGGTGATTTGGGTTAAAAAGCCACTTATTTTCATTTCTAGGGTGATAAAACCACTAAAGAGGTCCTTTGACTAAGAAAACTGAAATGGGTTTAAGAAAAAAAATGGTGAGGACTATGGGAGATTGAGCATAGTTGTAGACTAGGAAAGGGACATATAATGACTATTAGGGGGAGCTTGAAATGTATGATGTTGAGGCCACTAGACAAAGTGGAAGGGAATTACAGGCTTTAGTTGTAGAAGGAAGCCCCCCCTTGAGATACACACGTGACGTAGGGTTTCTGACATTGAGATCATACATGGTCCTAGAACCCCACCAATTGTAATGATAACACCTTTGGATTTGATGTGCCAAATGGATTTTGCATGGGGGTTGACATGATATGGAGTTTTGATGATGGGGCCATCCAAATATAGACCCCATCCAAGGGGACTTTAGAATATTCCATAATATCTTCTTTAATGAGCCAAATTGACTGTAATTGTAGCCTAAGAGGAGGAGGGAATCCAAAAATGAAGGATGTACATTTCCATGGTTGGGTCTAGGTAAATTTCCTTATGGATTCAAAGTTCAAAATAGTATAGTTGTAGGATCCCTCCATACATCTCTAGCTAGGCCATTGGAAATTTAGTAGGCATTTTTTCATTAGAGAGTTCAAATTCAAAATTATACCAAATATGAAAATGAGACTAAACCAAAAACAAGAAAATACTAAAAAGTTTGATATGTCTAAACTGTTGAAATTTGGTAGATCGAAAGGTATTTCAAGTTGGAAAAGCCTTTGGGGATTTCTTATTTGTCTTTTGGGGTTTTAGAACTATGGAAAAAAATTAATATTATTTTATATTTAGCTTAGATGAGTCAGATTGAGAAATAGAAAGTTGGCTTAGTTCATCTAGCAAGGAAAAGAGACACACCCCATAGAAAAGTATAAGTACAAGGAGCATGAAGGATAATTCTTCTTGTGTGGTGTGTGAGAGGCTAGAAGTGACCTAGCCGTAGGTAGCAAAAGGAGCTAGAGGAGAAATGTCAGGTCCCTATACTACTAGTGATTCCCCCATTGCTATTGTCCTTGTATCCCTTATTGTTATTGTTGTGTCCCTATTGTCCCTATATTGTTATTATTGTGCCCCATAGAATCCCACTATTGTTATTTTTGTGCCTTTATATTATTATTGTTAGGTCGGCTTTGGTTATATTGTGACCCCTTGACTCCTAGAAAGGAGTTTTTGTCATTTGAATCATCTAAGAATTGTTCATTTGTGTAATGTAAAGGAGGTTTCCCCCTCATTTGGGCACAACAATATAATAAGGGGGTTGTACTAATAACAATAAGGGGTTACACTAGTAGTATAGGGACCTAACAAGAAAGTAAGTAGCAAACTAGAAAATGAGACCTAGCCCTAGTTTGAGGGTTGGGTTATGCTTTGGTGTAGGATGAGAAGGCCACTAGTTGTGATAGGTCATCCATAACAAGGAAGAGATATATGCTGGTATGTTAGGGCTAGAATAGAAGGCCACATGAATAGAAAAGGAAGGTTGAGTAAACTACAATTTCTATAGGAAGTTGGATGGGGAGTTTTTAGGTAAGGTAAGGTTGGTTGCAAGTGAGTTAAGGATACTCATAGCAAGGGATAAGTAGGCTGCAACTTGTTATAGGAGACCATAGGCCTATTAGGGCTCATCCAAGATCTATTTGGGCCTTTTAAGGAGGGCAAGGCATGTGGTGTAGGCAAGTCGTAGCCTAAGGAAGGGTAGAGTACTAGTTGGAGGGGACACGTGTCAACATAACATGGGCGTAGGGGCATAAGGGAGTAAGTTGAGGACCTAAGGAAGTTACAGGAAGCTAGTCACAACCCAGAAAAGTAGGACAAGGGCTGTTAGGTGGGAATCTATAGTTGGGAAGATTGGTTGTACATTTTGGTGGCAAAGGACAACTGATAGTTAAGGGAAGATGAGAGATAAAAGGACTCAGACTCATGCTCATCCCAGGTAACTTGTACAAGTATATTGTATTTACCTTATATATTTTGGCATGGTGCAGGGACTATAAAGGGACACTTTCCCTATTATGGGGGCCCTATGTATTTTATTATTAATGGACTAATAAGAAAACAAGTTTGGGTGTAAATCTTGTCTATTGCACATTGATATAAATGTTGGTATATTTAATTCTGTAAGTGTTCTAATGTTAGGAATTTTTAGTTTGTTTATGTTTTCTTGCTAAAACATAGACCAAACCTATGGTGTGGAATTTTAACATACACATGTCTATGTTTTAAGGTTTGCAATAACTAAAAAATAAAGGAGCCTGTGGCTTTATGATGATTCAAATATTAAGAGGAGTTAGAGGGTTCCACCTTAGTGGGAGTAACAATAACATGAGTGGTGGTACTTGGACTCGTTCTTCGTGCTAGACTAGCCTCAATGCACTCCAAATGGTTTCCCATATCCTTCATTTGTTATGAATTTTACTTAACATAAGCAAAAAATATTCTTTTGTGTCATTTCATTCTAAGAGAGCCTTACCTAGCAAGGTCTTCTTTTTCCAACACAAATCAATGGTGTAAAGGTACTAGTTTTGATGTCCACAAGTGTGATCATTATTTAGAACCTAAGCAGGTACATCAGCCAAGGTGCCATAATCCAAATTTTTGTCCCATTCTTGGACAATCTCTTCCTATATATTTCGAAGGTCATGCAATATATTTTGCGAAACATGTGCCGAAGACTTGGCCCTGTATCGTGCACATGAAATTCCTTGAGATACCTGATCGCGAATTCTCTTATGACAATGAGCATGATGGTGCATCATGATAGTGACCAAGAGGAGGAAGAGAGAAAAAAAAATAAGACCTTGAGAGGGAAGTGACAAAGGCCCTACATAAAAAAAAGCAGAGGATGAGGAGCAGAATATGGCAATTTAACTCACCCCATTGAAAACCATGGGTGGAGTTAGTCCAACAAGCATGACACAAGAATGCAACAACCACTATCTATAATAAAGAGGTCAATGAGGGAAAAAAAGGAGGTTGGGACATCCATGTAGTAACGGGAGGTTGAGAAAAATAGTGAGAACCCATCATAACCAGGATAGGGAGCAAACAAAGAATCATGTAAGAGCATACCAGAGTAGGAGGATGTCATTGAGAGCTCATGATTTGGATTTCTATCAAGTTAATGAGATCATTAAGTTTATGTCATTAGGGGAGAGTCCCATATCAATCATGTGGATGAGGAATGGAATGAAACATCTCCTCCATTCATTACATGGAGTGGTGGAAGCACCCCCACCCTTGTTAACACTTCCCTTCTTACCCCATCCAAGGAATGAGAATCATCTCTTGCTAAGATCTCACAATCATATTTCAAAGAAAATTTGGGATGATCATCCCAAGGAAGGAGGATAGGAGGGTTCAATCTAGAGAAACCTTCATTAGCTAACATATCTAAAATTTCATTAATGTCTCAACGAGCATGAATTGGCATGATTATAGGAATTTTGGAAAGAATCTTTGTAATATAATTTAGGAATATTTCCAAGCACCAGCTTTGGGAGACATTTCTTCGGGTAAAGCCATGGATAATCTTATTGATCACATATATTAAAATAAGAGAGTCACCTTCAATAACTAGCTTAGAAATTATTTCCTTGATTATTAATTTAATTATAAATTCAATGCAAAGAGATCAAATACATTATTGTTATTGTAAACCGAGGAGACACCATAAAATATATTGATGTATCCTTAGTTATTTCGAAGGACCCAAATGTAACCAACATTACTAGGATTTCCTTTACAGGCCCCATCAGAATTGAGCTTAAGGAAACTCGGAGGTGAGGAGGACCAAAGATATAGAGGGGACAGATGTGAGTAAGAAGACAAATTATCCAAAGTATAACAATAAGGGAAAAGTTTTAGGAGTTGTAAAATAGTGGACTTTGAGGCATTAATCAACCATTCCTACCTTGATTAGGTGAATATGAGTACATATTCTCAAATGCAAAGCATTATTTTTTTCTAGATAGAATCAATCTCAGAGTTGTGGTTGTGAAAGATGTGGTGGTTGGACTCCTTCTAGAATTCCCATAAAAAAAATCTTGGAGATAGGCTCTAGGCTATGCTAAGAACAAGACTATGGAAGGCTTCATATCTTTAATTTGCAATGGTGTTAATAATATTTTTTCTATCTATATAAAAATTCCTGAAAAGAAGATTTGTTAGAGTCGAGAGGGATTCAAAGAAGAAACATGCATTAAAAATATGTTTGACATCTTCAACACAATAATGACATAGATGATAGAATGAAGGGACATCAAATCCTTGTCTAATTTACTTATACCAAGGTAATGTATTTTTCTAGGTAAGAAACCGTAGGAAATGAGAGACCTTGGGTCATAGGTTTTTCCTCCATATTTCTGCCAAATCACTTGCTTAACAATAGTTTTCTAATCTGTGACCAAGTGATAAGCTTCCTCGATAGTAAGTACTCATTTGGGGTGGTATCCATGTTTATGTTTGTTTGTTTTATTTGATTTCTTGATGATTATTTATTGCGGGGAGTCCCAAAATGGAGGCCAATCCATAGTATTAGGTAGGGTTGACCATTTTCTTTTAGGGATCCTTCTCCTCCATTGATTTCCATGGGATGCATCTTGCCAATATTTTGCTATATATGGGAATTTTTTGGGAAGCATTGAGGTCTAAAGTTCTGGTAGGGAATTTTGATCTCGTAATTTGGGAATTGATGCCAAGAGACATCCCAAAAGAGTGCCTCCTATTCATTCCTTACTTCCTGAAACCAATGTTGTCAAAATATGTGTTTATTGTGCTAGGAGAGGTTCCAAATTAAGGAGTCAAAGTTGGAATGTTGCATTCTAACCAATTTCAAAGGGGGGGAATTGCTACTATATTTTCTATTTCACATTGTGCACCAAAGCTCTTTTCCATCATGAAGCTAGCACCATCTAAAATTCACTCCTAATATAATACTAAGACTCTTAGGGTATTCGAGTCCTAAACCTCCTTGGATTTTGTGAATGTAGAGTTTATCCTAGGATACTAAAGACCATTGTTTTTCCTTGGAAGCCTCACCCTAGAGAAAGGATATCTAGAGGTTGGTCATTGATCAAAGAACATTTTTAGGAGTAGCAAGGTGATCTAGGTGGATATTGGTGGCCATCCGCCTATTCCACTTGGACCCCCAACACTGTCTCTTTCAGTTTTTTGGTTTCCTTAACTGTAGCACAATTTACTATTTTTGGCAGTTTTTCGGATCCTAAACTTCCGTGGCTGTTTTGAGACCATAAACGACGTTTTTAGGGAAAACGGAGAGATCGAAAACTTCAAAAAATGGCTTTCCAATTTACTTTCGGCCTCATCTTCAAGATTTTTGAAACGAGGTATTATGATAGCCAAACGAAGATCGTATGCCAAAGTTATAACCCCGGGAAGTTGATGTACCAATTTGCCCAAACAGGGCCCACAATTTTGGCGCTTCATCCCCTAGGGTTTGGTTTTTGGATGTTTAAGGTTTTCCATTGTTTCTAAATAATAAATAGGCCTTTGAGCCTCATTGCAACATAGTTCAGAGGCATGTAGCCGCCACATCTCTTCTCAGAGATAAGCTACCATTTCCTGAGCTATCTTATTTCCATTCTATTTGTAAGCATAATTCAATAATGTTCTATTAATGAAATGAAGTCTTTTTCTGCTGCATCTCTGTATTTATGATTATATCTGTAAGTTGTTGCGTTCTTGTTTAAGTTCAGATCACAAAGGTAGATAATTGATAGGTGGGGAAAAATTGGAGGACTGATTTTAGGACTAGATGGTCTATTTCATTAAGAGATAAGTCTACTTGCCAAGATTATTGTTCATTTTTTGAATCAAGTCAAACCAAGGTTTTATTTTAAGGGAGTTTCCAATAGAGGAGCTCCATGGTATTGGTTGAAGATAACATCACTTGTAGCCAAACAAATGAGAGATGTGGCCTTGAATAGTTAAATGGGTATTGAGGAAGAAAATTTGATATTTTGAATGATTGGTCAAGCTCTCTAAGGCCTCCATGAAGTCATCCAAGACTTGACAGAAAGTCGTGGCTTCATGAATCATGGGGATGCCCAATAACATGGTTTCATATACGAGTTGTTGATGAGATACTAGAAGATCCTCCTTGAAGAATATAAGGCCTTTGATTTTTCCTCTTGAGTCTTTTCCTAGCTCCGCTACTGTGAGGATGAGAAGGAAATGGAAGAAAAGACCCCCTTGTCTAATGCCTCTAGAAGGGTTAAATGTGACATAGGGTGATACATTGTTAAGAATGGAGAAGAAATATGTAGATAGTAAAAAAATGATCCATCCTGTCTGGGGTTTGAAGAAACCAAAGGATAACAATGTTTGATGGATGAAGAACTAGTTGAGCTTGTCGAAAGCTTTAGGCATATAAAGTTTGATGGGTATACCTTATTTTTTAGTTTACTTTAGGGAGTTACTAACTTCTTGAGCAACTATGATTTTGTCTAGGATATGACAACCTTCTCCATATATAGTTTGATCCAAAGATATGAGACCAAGAATAATTGGCTTAAGATGATTTGTTATTATTTTAGTTATACTCTTTCATATTAAGTTGCATAGAATAGTGGGTCTGAAATTCCCTTGATCTTTAGATTTTTCCACTTTGGAGGCCAATTTTAAGAAGGTCATGTTAATTAGGAGAAAAAAGGTTGAATTTCTTGATTCTTCCACAAAATCAATAATTTCCTCTGATATAAGAGGCCAACATGCCTAGAATAAATATAATGCAAAGCCAATTGGCCCATGGGATTTGTTCTTTGGAATTTATTTTACATCTAACTCAACTTGAATTAGAGTGATTTCCCTCATTAATGATTCATTCTACTCTAGGTACCAATGAAATTATGTGTTTAGTTATCTTTTCAAATGCCTCAAAAGGGTCATAGAGAGGGTCAAATAGGAGGGATCAATAATAGTGGACCAACTTAGCTTCAATGTCTTATTGATATGATTTTTTTACCCTCTAGGCTTTTGATAGAAGAGATGCTTTTATGATGTCTCTATTGCATCATGGATTCATGGAATAATTTTGTATTTTTTTTTTCTTCCTCACATAGCCATCTAACCTAGTTTTTTAACACCAAAGGATTTTTTCTTACTTTCATTTGGCTTCTAGTTTAGTGAGGAGCTCTATAGAAATTCTATGTAGATAGAAAACTGCTCATGTAATCTACTAAAACATAAAACTTGAGTCTACTGTACTCATCTATGGAAAGAAATTCATGATCGAGAAAGGAAATCATAAACAGGTGACATGAATCAATACAAAAACATAGATAATTATCTAGGGGAAAGAAACTTCTCAAAACCCCTTCCTATATGTATTGCAATAATAAAAAAGTAGAGAAGAAATACATTGCTTTCTAAAGCCCGAGCAACATTTGCACTAGTATAGTCTATCTCACGGCTTCACAAACTGACCCTGCCCAACACTTAACCCATTTTCTTGCTTGCCAAGATCCTATTTCCTTGCACTTTTCCTTGAGGAATTAATCCCTATTAATTAGGGAAATTTCTCATCGAGAATTACATAATTCCAGTTGGCCCTTCTGTAACTGCATGCACCACCTGTACACCTAGAAATAGTCTACAACTGATAGTACACTGCCCTTGAACTCCAATATCAACTGGGTAACTTGAGTTCTCTGCATGCATCAATTATTATGAGCTGATTGATGAGTTAACTGGTTGATCACTGAGGTACACACCCCACTACTTGACGCAGGGTTACCCTTGCTTTACCCACAATTTACATGTATTATGCATACATCTTGTCTGTCCTAGGAATTTTAACTCTCCTTGAGTTAAAATCTTCATTAACTAAGGTTTAAGGCCCATCCATCAATTTCCTATGCTGAATGATTTATTAAAGCCCAACATGGTCTAACATCGGACTTAAATCACCCCTTATCCTTCACTTATTACTTTATTAAAGTCCTTCATTATATTCCATCCTATCGGGACATTATACCATATCAATCCTTCATATTGGGACTTTAAAACCCCTTCACAACCTTTGTTATCCTTTATTTAACCCATAAGCCGTGCATTAAACCTTCATCATTGGACTTATATATAAATCCCATATACCGCACCTAATCCTTTATAGACTAATTACAAAGGAAATATATACACAACCATACCTTTTCTTCCATGGTACGGTTTTGGCGCATTTCTCGAGGTTTACCTTTATCGCAATCGGCAATCGCTTCTCTACGGGTCACATTACCATGTGTTCCCCATATCCTCCAATATGCAATTAACTTCCGGATTCCAAATAACATTACTATGCTTCATTTCCCTATTGGGTCCGCTCTCATCGGCCCTTTGCATAATCGCATGTCGCATTTATTAAAGCCAAGGTCTAATCCTTTAAATATTGCGATCTGATAACATCCCCACCGTTGATCCACCTTCCGATCCAACGGTCCTTAACTCTCCCGATCTCCAAAGGTGCTCCGAAGATTCTCTACTGTTGATCTGCACTTAGCAGATCCAACGGTTCACAATAATTTCAAGTTGATAACAAGCCCGACAGTTATTCAGCTGTATGAACCCGATGGAAAGTATAAGTTCCCAATCTAATAAAGTTCAGGTCTAGCTTCTCAATTAAACCCCGATTACTTTAGCGCCCGATATCTGTTTGATGGCGAGATCTCTCGATCGCTGATACGATTTAATCCCAACTGTTGATCATAAAGATCCAACGACTATGATTCGCCCATACTCCATTTCTTCCACCTTTCTCTATACTTAGATTTTTGCACATTTATTCAGTATTTTGTGGTTTTGGATTTTCTTCAGGGTTTTGGACCTTGGTTCTTCCGCTGCTTAATTCTGTTGAGCTTTACCTTGTCTTATAATGGATTCAAAGATCCATTGTGAGCCTCTGTCACGTTCTCCTCTTCTCTCTGTGTCTCGCCAAACTTCACCTCTTTGCATTCACTGCACTTCGCCTGCATAAATATATATATGCAATCCTTTGCTGCACTCACTCTATCATTCAACACTCAATCACACATTTATACAAAGTTTAATCACTCTCTCTATATATAAACACAAAAAATAATTATAGATTGAGACTCTATCTCTCGGCCTGATTTTCTAATATTAGTGGCCTCTGTTTACATTTTGTCCGTAGGCTCAAAACCACAATTTAGCTTAACCAGCTAATTATCTGACTTTCTAACCTATCTAACCCCTGTCTTTTCCTTTTAGGCTTAAATTTATACATAAGGACTCTAAAACCAATCCCTGGTTTAGATCCATGAATTCCTTAACAAAATTCCTAAATCTCTTCGTTGTTCCTAAAAACCCTCTCTAATCCCTAAATTCATGAACTGACTCCTAATCTAGGATTTACAATCAATTCTCAAATCCCTCAATCTCTCAACTATCCTAAATCTCTCATGTTCTCCTATATTCGAGAACATTTACAAATATGCCTCACAATATTCAATTAAATCCCTACTCTAGCTTCTCTCATTAAAATCACTCAAAACATTAATAATTACATCTAATTCCCTCTTAGGAACGCAACTTCCTTGAGAACACAATACCCCTATGTCTACTAGAATACAATGAGTCTTTTTGGCTTAAATGCTCTTGTATCAAACTCCCCAAGTAGAAAATTTCCATGATCTCCTGATCATGTGTCTTCATAAGTTGATTGAAAAACCTATAGGGTCCCAAACTTTAGTTTGTAGCTGCCCAAACACTTTGCTCCTTTGTTGCTGTTGTATATCTGTTGTTTTCTGCTCTATCTTCCTCTCCTTGTCAATCAGGTTCATACTCTGATTGATCATTCTCCCTGCTGCTGTTAATCTCCTCCATATGGACTGTTTCATCATTAGCTGCCACATTTCTTCAATCTCTGTGTCTAGCACATCTTTGGAATGGTCTACACTTTGCCTCCTACTTCTATTTCTTTCTCTGTGCATCAGGTTGTTGTTGTTGTCCACTAACTCTTCAAACTGCTGTAGGTTACTTTTACTTACTTTGACTCTTATGACAACTACCTCCCTTTCATCCTTACCCTCTTTCATGATTTTCTCTTTTTGCATTGAATCATGATTGTCCAACATTCTCTCCAACAATTGAACATCTCTGTTCCATGGATTAAATTATTCCATAGAATATTCTTCTTCCATTTTTATTTGGCTGCTTATTTGTGCCAAAATTCCTCCTACATCTACAACTAAACCTGCACTCATAAAACACTTGTTAAAATAAAAATCATAAGGCTTCTGTGCCTTATCTCCCTTTGGAAACCATTCAGTTTGCTGCTTTTTTTTCTCCTCCTCTATCAGCACATCAGTATGCTAATTTGAATTCCCAACAGAATTCATGAGACTATCAGCTAGTCTCTCCTCCACACCATCTGTTCTAATGATGTCTTTATGTCACTGTCCATTGTAGTGAACTCCTTCATTCTTTTTCAATTCTGATTTTATGACCTGAACACTTACTTTTTGGTCTTCGAACCTTTTTTCCAAAAGACTTAACTCTTGCCACAAATTTTCTATCTTGCTTGGAATTTCTCCCAAAAGTTATGTACAATCCTCCCTATCTTCTTCTTTGTCACAATCATAACTTATTGACTCTATTTCTTCATTCTTGATTAGAATAAAATTCTGATCCTCTATCCCTTTGATAGTTTTAGATGTTTTTCCATCACTCTCCCTTTGATCATTTAAGAAAATCAATTCCTTGTTATTCTCTTCAATAGAAAATTTATTATCATAGGGCACAACTGTCTCATCTCTACTGAAGATATTTCCTCCATTAAGCATGGAATTTATGAACTCCTTTTGCTATAATAACTCAACTTGATCTTCATTTAAAAGACAATCATCATCATACTTTACCTGGCAGTTTCCAGCTTCATTCAAGACATTTCCATAAAATGGTTTATCTTCTGCAATAACTGCATTCATACACAACCTGTCAGTTGTAAAACCACGAGACCTCATCCTCTCATTTGATGATTCAATCACCAAATCCTCCTGTTGTTCCAAGTTCTTTACATGAATTATAAATATTTCAATGGTCTTCTCCTCAATCTCATCAAGTCCTTTACTTGATTTCTTGATATCCTTTCCTACTTCCTCTTTTAAAATAGATTTTAGATTTTGCCCGTCTTCTTCCCTATTTACGACAATATCAGCAAATTGTTCTTCTTTACATGTTTCACCTACAAACATAAACAAATCGTCAAATTTAAAATCTTGTGATCCTTTGATCTCACTTGAAGTTTCAGTCTTCAAGTCTTCATCTTCACCTAGAACTTCGCCCTGCTCTGGTTCCCAAATGGATACTTCCATTTCCAACTCAGCTTCTCTGATTTCTTTATATCTCAATTGAACAACCAGTCCCTGTTCAAGCTTCATCAACTCTTCTGCTAATTGCATATTCACCTGCTAACTTCTCTTCTTTTGTAGCCTCCTTTGTAGTTTATGCCACCTCACTGGCTTCTTCCTCAAGACCCAAACTTGTCTCTGGTTTTCCTTAAGTATCATCATCAATACATTGAGTTGTTCTTTCATTTCTACCATCACTTTTTTAAGCTCCTCTTGACTCATCCTCATGTCATTTCCCTTGGCATCCTCTTCTTTCATCTTTCCTCTACTGTGGTCTTCTTCAGAACCTATACTATGACTATTAGTAGTCATCTTCTTCTCTATCTTTGTGAGCTCCTTACTCACTTACTATGAGCTGCATTAAAGCCTCTATAATAGCAAGTCCTCCCTGCTGCCACTTACCTCGCCAAGCTGTCCTCACTCAGTCTTTTGGTAAGCAATTGGTTCTCTATCTCTAGAGCCTCCTTTGATCACTCCTCTCTGCTCCTTTAGGCTTCAACTCATTTGCACCTTCTCACTGTCCTCTTGTATTTCAGTCACCATGAAATACTTGGTTCCAACCACTTCTTCTTTCGCTTAGAAAGTCTTACCAGCTTTCTTCATTACCTTGGCAATTCTACCCACATCCTTTTATGGAATTTCTTTTTGTGATCTGCAACAATATCTCTGCAGTAATAAGTCTCCTTATGGCTACATATGTCTTACTAAGCTTCTCTCCTTTGAGCTCAGTCTTTTATCATCTCTCTGGTTCTTTCCTTTGGAACCAATTGGCACTCCTTGCTCTTAGGCTATTGCTGCAATCTTCTCACCTCCTTATGCTGTTACCTGTGCATCAATATAAAATCCACACATTCTCCAATCTTCAAATCAAATCAAACAAAACATGTCATCTCACCTTAAAGGTATCTGCATGATCTTGTTCCACCATTTACTTGTACTGTGAATGGATTGTCCTCCTTTTCTTGCATCTGCAAATTCTGCTACACATCATCTCTATGTGCTTACTGTTCATCGTTTAAAATCTGATCTCCCTTGCTTGCATATACATCTTAGAACACAACTTTGTTCTAAGTCCTTTTCTATAGAATTCCTTTATTATATTCTGCGATCAATTGTTCAAATAAAAATTATGCTCTGATATGAAATGACGCAGGGTTACCCTTGCTTTACCCACAGTTTACATGTATTATGCATACATCTTGTTTGTCCCAGGAATTTTAACTCTCCTTGAGTTAAATCCTTCATTAACTAAGGTTTAAGGCCCATCCATCAATTTCCTATTCTGAATGATTTATTAAAGCCCAACATGGTCTAACCCTTCATTCATTAAACATGTATCAGACTTAAATCACCCCTTATCCTTCATGTATTACTTTATTAAATTCCTCCATTATATTTCGTCCTATTGGGACATTATACCATATCAATCCTTCATATCAGGACTTTAAAACCCCTTCACAACCTTCGTTATCCTTTATTTAACCCATAAGCCACGCATTAAACCTTAATTGTTGGACTTATATATAAATCCCATATACCGCGCCTAATCCTTTATAGACTAATTACAAAGGAAATATATACGCAACCATACCTTTTCCATTGTGGTATGGTTTTGGCGCATTTCCCGAGGTTTACCTTTATCACA
Source organism: Pinus taeda (assembly GCA_000404065.3). Lineage (NCBI taxonomy): Eukaryota > Viridiplantae > Streptophyta > Pinopsida > Pinales > Pinaceae > Pinus > Pinus taeda. The sequence goes on along the minus strand of APFE031437337.1, from coordinate 146,983 downwards.
ATTGGCAATCGCTTCTCCGCGGGTCACATTACCATGTGTTCCCCATCTCCTTTGATATGTGATTAACCTTCGGATTCCAAATAACATTAACTATGCTTCATTTCCCTATCGGGTCTGCTCTCATCGGCCCTTTGCATAATCACATGTCGCATGTATTAAAGCCAAGGTCTATTCCTTTAAATATTGTGATGCAATCACATCCCCACCGTTGATCCACCTTCTGATCCAATGGTCCTTAACTCACCCGATCTCCGAAGCTGCTCTGATGGTTCTCTACTGTTGATTTGCACTTAACAGATCCAACGGTTCATAATAATTTCGAGTTGATAACAATCCCGACATTTATTCAGCTATATGGACCCGATGGAAAGTATAAGTTCCCAATCTAATAAAGTTCAGGTCTAGCTTCTCAATTAAACCCTGATTACTTTAGCACCCACTATCTGTTTGATGGCGAGATATCTCGATCGCTGATGCGATTTAATCCCAATCATTGATCATAAAGATCCAACGACTATGATTCACCCATAGTCCATTTCTTCTGCCTTTCTCTATACTTAGATTTTTGTGCATTTCTTCAGTTTTTTGTGGTTTTGGATTTTCTTTAGGGTTTTGGCCCTTGGCTCTTCCGCTGCTTAATTCACTTCTGAGGTTGATTTCTCCACATTCTCCTTTGATCTCTGCATATACTAAGCTTTACTTTGTCTTATAATGGATTCAAAGATCCATCGTGATCCTCTGTCACATTCTCCTCTTCTCTTTGTGTCTTGTTGAAATCCACCTCTTTGCGTTCACTGCACTTGCATAAATATATCTATATCTATATCTATATACATATATATATGCAATCCTCTACTACAGTCAATCTATCATTCAACACTCAATCACGCATTTATACAGATTTTAATCACTCTCTGTATATATAAACGCAACAAATAAATACAGATTGAGACTCTGTCTCTCGCCCTGATTTTCTAATATTAGTGGCCTCTGTTTACATTCTGCCCATAGGCTCAAAACCACACTCTAGCTTAACCAGCTAATTATCTAACTTTCTAACATATTTAACCCCCGTCTTTGCCTTTTAGGCTTACATTTATACATAAGGACTCTAAAACCAATCCCTAGTTTAGATCCATGAATTCCTTAACAAAATTCCTAAATCTCTTCCTTGTTCCTAAAACTCCTCTCTAATCCCTAAATTCATGAACTGACTCCTAATCTAGGATTTACAATCAATTCTCAAATCCCTCAATCTCTCAACTATCCTAAATCTCTCATGTTCTCCTGTATTTGAGAACATTTACAAATATGCCTCACAATATTCAATTAATTCCCTACTCTAGCTTCTCTCATTAAAATCACTCAAAACATTAATAATTACATTTAGTTCCATCTTAGGAACCCAAATTCCTTGAAAACACAATACCCCTATGTCTACTAGAATACAATGAGTCTTCTTGACTTGAATGCTCCTGCATCACTACTAGACCCTCCACTAGTTCTCTAACAGTTCGAACTAGTTTAACTCATAGTAACTCAAATTAACTAAAATAGATTGCTAGAAATTAGCAATCAATCATAATGAACTGAACTCAAGTGTCTCCATCTCAAATTAACTAAGTTAATTGAGCGACAAGTGCCATGTCATCTTAGTTAACTACCTCCAAGTATTTTACTAAAATTGAAATTCGAATTTTAATGTAGTTTGACCAAGGGAAAGTCAAAACTTGATTTTCTTGTTGCATTTTCAATACTCCATCTCAGTAAGAAAGGGATTATCTAATACCCTAATCCTGCCTCTACAGAACTCAAACATTCCCTTTAACAAATCCTTTGTCAAAATATCTTATTCTTGTTCCTTTGTAGGAATGTACTCCAACTTACATGATCCGCCTCTACACACAATCTCATAGATGGTGATACCGGATGTCGATATAATTAGATCGATCATGAAATACACGCTTCTCAGATAGTTTGATACAACTCTAATTATCACAGTAAATCACAGTATGATCCATCATCTGACCAAATAACCCAACACAAATCTTTCTCATCCAGATTGCCTCACATGTTGCTTGACTTGGACCATGTACTTTGCTCCTGCTAGCTGAGTGCAACAGATCTCTGCTTCCTGTCATACCAAGAAACCGTTGCTTACCCAACACTAAAAATTCCTCCTGATGCACTCTTCTTTTCTAATGGACTCCCCACCCTATCTACATCTTTGAATCCTTGCAACTTCGCTCCCTTTGTCTGTTTGTACTAAAGTCCAAACTGAGTGGTGGCTACGAGGTATCTCAACACATGATTTGTTGCCTTCCAATACAGTTTGGTTGGCTTAACCATTGCTTGACTAAGTTAGTTAATTGCGTAACACATGTCTGGTCGCGTGTTCACCAATTACATAAGGGAACCCACAAGATACCTATATATGGTAGCATCCACTTCCTCACCTGAAGTGGCATCCTCTTTCCTCCAACTGTCTGTTAGAGGAGTGTCCATGGGTTTGCTAATCTCCATACAAAACTTCTTCAATATCTTGTTGGCATACTTTCCCTGAGAGACAAATAGTTCCCCATCTCCTTTTCATACTTCCAAACCAAGGAAATAATGCATAAGTCACATGTCCTTCATCTCTAATTCTCTTGCAAGATCCTCTTTGCAAGAGTTGATCAACTTCTCATTTCCAGTTAAAATTAAATCATCAACATATAATACTATAATCAATAATTTACTTTCAACAACAATATGGTAAAGGTTTTCATCTGCTTCACTTTTGGTGAAGCCCAACCTGGTAAGATAGTTGTTGATCTTGGTGTACCAAGCATAAGGTGCTTACTTCAATCCATACAACACTTGTTTGAGTCTACACACATGCGACTCTTTGTCAAAGGCATAAAAATATTCTGGTTTTTCAATGTACACCTCCTCCTCAATAACTCCTTTGAGAAATATTGTCTTCACATCCATCTAGTGGACCTTCCATCCCATCTATGCTACAAGTGATAGAATTTATCGGATCGAAGAGTAACTTGCTACTGGAGAAAAAGTCTTCTCATAGTAAATTCCATCGACCTGAGAGAACCCATTGGCCACAAATTTGGCCTTGTGTTTCTCGATGCTTCCGTCGACTGCTTGCTTCACTTTTTAGATCCATCTCAAACCCACCATTAATTTGTCCTCTGGTCTTGGGATGACTTCCCAAACATTGTTTCTCATAATGGAATCATATTCCTCTACCATAGCATCATCCCATACTAGTTTTTCTATAAATTCCTCAAATGAGGATGGCTTAGTCTCTACAAGCCCACTCACCAGAGCCATGTAGCAGTGTACTAATCTGGTGATCTCATCTGCCTGCGCTATGATGTGGGTGCTCCCATATTATCTCTAGCATCACACAATAATCTGTCAGCTTCCCTGGTTCATTTCCTTCCATCTCTGGATGACTCTACTTGAGTGGATGTCTCCACTCTCTGCTCCTCTGCTTGTGACTGCTCCACAACTTCCCGAGGTTCTTAATTTGGAGCTAAAAGATCCTCAACTGAATGCAGCTAAAGATACCTATCAAGAGAAAAAAATAATTTCCTTACATCATGAAAATTCACATATCTATGAATAGCTTCCATCTTGAGAGATGGAAAATACACACGATAGTTATGAGGTGGTTTTGTGTACCCCACAAATATGCCCAACTTTGCTGTTGGCTCTAGATTTTTCCTTGATTCCTTGGAAACATGACAGTAAACTGATGATCCAAATATATTGAAGTGTGACACATCTGGTTTCTTCCCTGAAAAATATTCCTCTGGTGTAGTCATGCCAAGAATTGATGAGGACTCTTGTTTTGCAAATATACCATTGTGTTGCATGCTTCATTCCACAAGTGTAGTGGTAGGCCTTCGTCATGCAACACCGCCCTTGTTGCTCCCACAATACTTTTTCTCTTCCTCTAATCTACCCCATTTTATTGTGGGTTGTGGGGTGCTTTCAGCTCCCATCGAATGCATTCCTTTGCACAATTTTTTTTAAAAATCATTCGATACATACTCACCTCCATTATCGCTTCTGAGAGCCTTCACTTTCTTGCCAGTCTCTTTCTCAAAAAATACAACAAACTTGGAGAATGTATGGTATTTATTCTGCATGAATAAGATTGAACACTTTCATGAGAAATCATCTATAAATATTACATAATACATGTGCTTGGCAGTGGAGGCTCTCGAGAAAGGTCAACACACATCAAAGTAAATCTTTTCAAGGACTACTTGCGTTATACTACCCCAATCATTGAAGGTGGATTTTGTGTACTTAACCAAGTAAACCCTTTGCATGTATGCCACTGCTCTAGTGCTCCTTTGGGAAGTCCTGTAGAAATCCGCTGCATGATATTCAAAGTCCCATGATGCAAATGGATAAGTCTTCTATGCCATAATTCACCAATATCTCGGCTCTGCACCTTCTCTGCTTTTGTGCTCATTGCAGCACAATCTTCCACATCTAATTTGTAGAGGTTCTTCACACGAACCCTGATCTGTTTCACTTGTCCCATGGCTATGTGTCTCAGGAAATACTTCCCTTTGCCGAATATCACATCGTAACAACAATATTCCAACATAGCAATTGAAACAAGATTCTTCTTTAGATTCAGAACATACATGACATCCTTGAGTTTAAGAGGGGATCTAGACTCCCTATGAAAAGTAAATGTACCAATATCGGTCATGGTATACCTTCCATCACCTCAAATATCGATGTGCATTTGGAGGTCTTTCTATTCCAAGTCATTGAAAAATTCTCGACTTCTCATTGTTGGGTATGTGTTATATTATTTCCATGACTAGTTGCACAGGCGGGGGGGGGGAAAGTTTGCTGTTAATTTTGTTGGGTGTAGCCCCCCTTCTTGGGGGATTTCAGGGGGGAGGTAGCCTCCCTGCATGGGATTTGGGGTGTTAGAGCCTAGATTGACCTCAGGCTGAAGGGAGGCAATTCTAGGGTAACCACAAACCAAGCTTAACCTGGTAGCTAGCCCTACCAGGCCGGGAGAAGGCTCTATCCTTATGAATCTCAGTCAAGATGACTAGATCAGGAACAATATTTTATGCTAGGTATAGTAGCTCAAGCGTTTTGATTGATTTTGTTGGTGTTTTTGCTAGATCAGGAGGTGCTGGGCAATTTTGGGTCTGGAAACTAACGTAAAATCGCAAGGGATTCTATGGGGCAAGGTAGATATGATCTTCAGCACCTTAAAGCTTGATGGGGTGAAAGGATAGAATGGTGAGGAGATAATAAAGGCTTGAGCAAGTCAATAATCCTTCCTAAACAGATGAAAACATAAACTACTGGTGTTTTCCCAAGGCAGAGCATTAAAACATAATGTATTCCACCTATCTGACTTGAAAACATCCAATCAGAAGAGATTATAAGAAAGAGACATACATAAATAACATGAGAACAAATTAACAGAAGAAGAAACACATGCTAAAGGCCATACCACAAGAATCCCATAAAAATAGCCGCAACTTTATTAGCTTCCTGCCAAAACTGCTACAAAATGATAGTGTTCAGTACATGAGCATCCAGCTGAATCCAACCCTTGCAAATGAGAAAGAAAATACATAATATAGACATTAAAATCCCTCATCCTAACCATCAAGGGTCGAAACCATGAGAAGAGGAGCTTTTTCAACCATTTCCAAATAAGGACCACGAATATAGGCAGTCAAACAATTTGCCTCTATAAGTAGGGAAACTGTTTCATTTGCCTCAAAACCACCTCTAACTAATGAATCTAACCTCTAACACTATTTTACCATTAAATTTACATGCCATGTCATCAATTAAATCAGTGGAATCATCCATGAGGAGAGAGAAATCAAATTCACAGTAAAAAAAGGCGAATTTTGATTTTTTGAGCAAAATGGTCAAAAGCGCAATGCCACTGGTCCAAAGCACAGTGCCACTTTCCACCTGATTTTGGAGGCCTTCCCATTAGCCAAATTGAGCCCATGATAGATCGTTGGAAAGATCTTGAAGTCTGGTTTCTGGAACACCTATAGTTTTTGAATTTTGAGGTCATTTTCCCCCTCAAAACGTGAATCGCCCAAGACTACTTCTGTGTGTCCAAAAAGAGGCAGAGAGGTCATTTTTGGGTAGTTTTTGGACCTTTTGGTGAACCAGATTTGCTCCAAAACTTTTGAAATTTCCTAGGGTGCATTTCCTCATCATCCTAAATACAAAAATTCAAACCTTTTCTCCATTTGATGCTCTAGGAAAAAGAGCAGCGCCGGTGGTGCTGCGCTTCTGGGAAAAATTTATGTGTTATAAATTTCAAAATTTTAAAAATGCAAAAACTTCTCAAAATTTGCCCAAATTTGGCATGGAACACCACCATCAGCTGCTTTGATGGGCTTTTGAGGCTTCAGTCAACATCTTCAACCTATCTTGCTCTTTCTTTCCCTCTAAGGCTCTCCTCAACCTAGGTTTTAGCTTCCTAATCCTCATATTACAAATTTTGTTGCGGGTCATGTAATGGTAGGCCATGTGTCAGAGCATTTTCTTATCCCTGTTGGCCTTCTCAATTAGTCCTTCAAGATGTATGTTTACCCTCTCAAGCCAAGTTTCCCTATCATTTTCAATCTCTTGCTCAATAGGAGTAAATGTGACATGAGCCTCTTAGCCATTTGCATGTTTGCTTTGATCATTTGCAGCTCCATGAGGACTTGCTTGTCACTCAATTATTTGTTTTCCTGTTCTAAATATTTGATGATGAACTTGGCTCTCTCTAAGTTGTCCACCAAAGCTTGTATTTGAGCTTCCCTTTCTTGAATGATGATGTCTTTGATGGTTTTTTCATCCTGAGCCTCCAAGTCAATGATGCCAATTCCATGATGAGTAAAGTACTGTTGTGGCTCCTCATGCTCAATCAGGTCAAAATCTCTTTCCTCCTCATCACCAAGATATTCCTCCTGTACTTTTTCCTTGCCTTTTCTCAACTGCTCAACCTGTACCTGTTTTGTCGATGTAGAAGGCGAAGCCCCTTCCACACCTTGTGGAGATAACATTTGCCTGTGGACTGATGATGAAGGCAAGGCTCCTTCCACACTTTGTGGAGCAAACACTTGCCTAGTGGTTGCAAAAAGTATCCTTGTACCTCTTTGATATGTTAAGTACACTGGCACCTCAACAGTTTTGGTTTCCTTGACCTCTTCCCTTGTTTCTCCATGTCTAGAAGGCCCACCTTCTTCTTGATGCACTGGTGAAGGGATCTGTGGACCTTTGAACATCTCATGAGCAATGAAAGTCTCCCAAGGAATGTTAAGAAGACTGAGATGGTGAAGAAAAATGCTTTTGATCAAAGAGTAATGATAGATGTTGTTCAACTGCTGAGGGTATGGTTTCTTCTGCACAATGTAAGCTATTTTATAAATATTTCTAAACAAGAAATATGAGAGTTTCATCATTTTTACCCTGGTGAAGTGCATGAGGAGTCTGATATGGTAAATATACAACCGAGAGAATCTACCTTCACAAGTGAAATACTTGATGATAATCCTCATCAAAGGAACATACCTGTTCTCCAAAAATTTAAAGGGGAAAAGCCTCTTCATTTGGTTTCTGTATTGAGGCTTGATGTAAGGCTCCTAGTAATCCTGATCAAGGTCTTGACCCTTGTAACATTTCTCACCAACATTAGGAATTCTAGTGGCCTCTGAAATGACAGTTGGTGATATTGTGAAGGTTACTCCCACAAGTGTCACCTCATTTTTATGTAAATGAGCCACAAAAATTCTGGCCAACTCATGGTGAAACTGAACTCTTTCCAGTAGTTCACAAAATTCAAAACATGCTTGGTGTCTAAAACAATAAACTACAAGTGGGCAAGCCTGTAGTTCTCTTAGATTGGTGGGCTCTTCTCTGATGACTTTTCCTCCTTTATGAGGCTTCCTCTGTTGCATGTGCCTCTCCATAGAACTGTCATTGATTGTCTCCACCTCATATTGAAAGTCACTGTCTTTGTCCATGTTTCCCTTAGTTTGCACAGTGTGATAATGTATGAATGATGCTATGGGAAATGGCTTGGAGGAATGGGTGAAAATGAAGGTGTGGGCAAAATGTATGAGGGAGGGGGTTTGGGGAGTGATAAGTGAGTGATAGAGTGTGATAGCAATAATGGGGATGAGGGTTTTAGCTTATGAGGTGAGTGGTAGGAAAACTAGGGTTTATAATAGAAATTAGGGTTTTAATTTTAAGGATGAAATACCAAGAAAATTTTCACATGTCCACACTAAAAAACAAGAGGAGTGATAGTACTTGCTAAGAGTAAATTTGGAAGCTTGGAGCGTTTTGGGCTTTGTTGGTCAAAGCGCAGCGCCACCCTACAGAAGCGTAGTGCCGGTCCAGGAGCACAACACCCGTGTTAATTTACACTGTACGAAAATGCCAGGAGCACAACACCGGGGTAGGAGCGCAACGCACCACTCAGGAGCACAACGCCAGGCCAAAACCTCCAGAAGCGCAGCGCTTTCCTCAGTTTTGCTCAAGGATGCTTAGAAATCATTTTTTCCTCTCTCCTTGGCTCTTTGATTTTCAAAAATGACACAATGGCATGAAAAAGGAAGAAAATGAGTTTATATATGATCACCTTTTGATTTTTTCTTTAAAAAAAAAAAACCCACTTTGTAATGTCTATTTGTCCTTTAATACTCTGTTTTCCATGCTTGTTTTCTTTTGCTCTTGTAGGCGGATTGATGCTCTAGATCACTTTGATTCTTTGCAGTGGCAGATGCTTGACAACATCACAAGCTTAGGAGGATCTTGGGAAGAAATATTACATATGGAAAAGATAAAATTACATCATAAATGAAAATAAAAACAAATACTCAGTTTTCACCTCAAAACAGGTTTTGAGGTGAGAAATACATTCGACTCTCAAGCTGATAAATTATGACTTTAACAATCATTATTGGCCTCCTCATGTTCTTGTTTATCATTATTGGCATGTAATCACTGAATTTGACCATGATGGAACCCTAAAACCTAATGAGACCAAACCCTAAGACCTAATGAAATATACTGCAGAGTAAATCATGACTGAAATATGAAAGAGGACCAACAAGTACAGATAATGAGGGAAAAATTGGAAGTAAACCCTACCATCAGTGAATCCATGACCTAATGGAATGCAAAATCATCAGTATGGGACTCCTACTATGAAATGCAAAAGAGTAGATTTGATCACTGATGGCAGTGTGAAGTCACTGACACTAACATTGGCTCCAATGGGGATGGTAGCTCCTTGGAGTTGCCAAAAATACTGTAGACCTAGTAGCCTTATCCATTGGGAAACAGAGTCAAAACTCTTCAAAAACTAAAAACTGACACTATGCAAATTGAAACTGACTCATGACTCAAAAAATATGACTGAAGACTTACTTAATTGAAACAAGTACTTACAAAACTTATTAATGGCAGCAGAGCATCGAGATTTGAGGGCTTCAAATACTGATGACAACCACCTACCTACTGAAGAAATATGTACAATCATGTAAATTTAACCTTCCAATGTAACCAATCCAGCAGATGGCTACTCACTGAAATTCTGCCCACTTTCCTCAAGAAGGTAGAACAATGTACATGTAGGCAACTCATAATAACAACTGAAACAAAGGATTTTGCTAACGAACCAGAAAACATTCATCTTCTCCAATGCTTTGCAAAAGGATGCCAAAGGGATCTTGAAAACCCTGAAGCACTAGCTTGTCTCGAGATCCAGCAGCAAAAATATAAGTACTCCCTTCATTCTGATCTGAAAGAACAGTTGGTTGCTGATTGATAGGAAGGCATAGAGAAGTATAAGCTTCTGCTATCTGAGTGTTGGCTGTAAATTGCTCGAGCATGAGAAATTCTGACTCAATTTCTGGCATACTGTCTCTCTCAAGCTCATACTCCTGAATTTCATAGTCTAAGCCTTTCTTAAACATGAAACATTCTTCAAGATTATCAAACATCACAACCCTGCCATCATCATGAAGGAAAACAATATCTATTTGTTGATCTATAATTCTAATTTCAAGACTGTCCTCATTTTCAAGAGTGGAAGAAGCTTCATTAACACCTTCTTGACCATGTGCACACTGCAGACCTGCATTAGCTTGGGCTGTAACATGACCTTTCAGGAGTTGATCTATCTCATCTTCAGACAGAGGAGATAGTACCCTTTGTTTTATTTTGCTACAAAAATAATTGTCTTCTTGAAATAACAATTCAAAACATGAAATATGAGAAGAAAAATCTAAATGACAGTCCTCAATTCCTTGGTCTTCTGAAATTTGAATACATTGTTGATCATCTTCATATGACATGGCAACCAGATTGTCATTTTTCTTATTGCACTCATCAGTCATACGAGGGGAAACATCAGATAGTTCTTGAAACTCAAAACTAACACTTCTATCATTTATCACTGAGTTATCCAAATAAGATTTTTCACTTACTCGAACAAAGATCTCATCTTGTTTTTCATAAAATTACTGGATTGCCTCCTCGTGAAGGCTTTGTTCTAATCAAATGAGAACACTTGGGTCAATAAATTTTTCTTCATCTTTCCAGATGATCTCAACAACAGAGCTCTCCTTCATGGGATTCAAAATAAGGTACTCTTCATCATCAGGATCTGAAATAACCAACTTGACTTTATCACATTTTGAAATTGAAACTTGATTTCCCTGCATACAGTCTTATGCAACGAGCAGATCTGAAATAAGACCTTCTCTTTCATCATTTTCCATTGTACTAAGATCTTGAACCTATTGCAAATTTTCCTGAGCATCTTGATAAGTATCCTCTAAGATCTCTTTATGTTGTTGAAATGGATTTTCATATAGGGCTTCCATGATCTCATCGTCCATGAAGTCATCATCTTCATAAAATTTCTCAATATTTTCAATAAAACTATAAACATGTTTACAACAGTTCCGAACTAATATTAAGGATGGACAAGATTCTTTATACCATTCAAAGAACGTGGTATGAAAATCCTTCAAACAGTAAATACTAGCAGGCGGCAAACTTTCATACCAAGATCGGGCTTCACCTTCCAGAGTGGCCATGAATATCTTCACCAAGAAGTCTTCAGGAAAATCGACCTTCAACTTGTGAATATGCATGTGAAATCTAACTAGATGTAAAGCAACATCATTCCTATCATCATCTTTAAACATGGGCAAATTCCTTTCCCAATCTACCTTGGGAATTTTATTTGGGAAACCTGGAATGTGATCTCGGCTCATGGGAGCATACCTTCAATCCAGCGAATCCATTTTGATAACAATGAATTCACCAAGAAATTCTTCGGGCTACTGGTTATTGAAGAGTGGAGTTGCCATAAAAATTCTGAAACTTGGGATTTCTCGACACTGGAATCGCCAGGTGAATGATTTCAGCCTTTCGGTGTCTGATCGTTGTCCACCATCAACAATTAGATCTAAACTTGATACATTTTGTTGATGAACATAAAACTACATTCCCTAGTATGGTCACCACTATGTTAGAGCCTAGATTGACCACAAGCTGAAGGGAGGCAATTCTAGGGTAACCACAAACCAAGCTTAACCTAGTAGCTAGCCCTACCAAGTCGGGAGAGGGCTCTCTCCTTATGAATCTCAGTCAATATGACTAGATTAGGAACAATATTTAATTCTAGGTATAGTAGCTCAAGGGTTTTGATTGATTTTTGTGGGTGTTTTTACCAGATCAGGAGGAGCTGGGCAATTTTGGGTTTGGGAAACTAAGGTAAAATCACAAGGGATTCTATGGGGAAAGGTAGGTATCATCTTTAGCACCTTAAAGCTTGATGGGGTGAAAGGCTAGACTGGTGAGGAGCTAAGAAAGGCTTGAAAAAGTCAATAATCCTTCCTAAACAGATGAAAACATAAACTATTGGTGTTTTCCCAAGGAAAAACATTAAAACCTAATGTGTTCCACCTATCTGACTTGAAAACAACCAATCAAAAGAGATTATATGAAAGAGACATACATAAATAACATGAGAACAAATTAATAGAAGAAGAAACATATGCTAAAGGCCATACCACAGGAATCCCATAAAAATAGCTGCAACTTTATTAGCTTCTTGCCACAACTACTACAAAATGATAGTATTCAGTACATGAGCATCCAGCTGAATCCAACCGAAGGCAAGGTCCCTTTCACACCTTGTGGAGCAAACACTTGCATAGTGGTTGCAAAAAGTCTCCTTGTGCCTCTCTGATATGTTAAGTACACTAGCACCTCAGCAGTTTTGGTTTCCTTGACCTCTTCCCTTGTTTCTCCATGGCTAGAAGGCCCACCTTCTTCTTGATGCATTGGTGAAGGGATCTATGGACCTTTGAACATCTCATGAGCAATGAAAGTCTCCCGAGGAATGTTAAGAAGACCGAGATGGTGAAGAACAATGATTTTGATCAAACAATAATGATAGATGTTGTTCAACTGCTGAGGGTATGGTTTCTTTTGCACAATGTAAGCTATTTTATCAATATTTCTAAACAAGAAATATGGGAGATTCATCATTTTTACCCTGGTGAAGTGCATGAGGAGTCTGATATGGTAAGCATACAACTGGGAGAATCTACCTTCACAAGTGAAATACTTGATGATAATCCTCAGCAAAGGAACATACCTGTTCTCCGAAAATTTAAAAGGGAAAAGCCTCTTCACCTGGTTTCTGTATTGAGGCTTGATGTAAGGTTCATAGTAATCCTCATCAAGGTCCTGACCCTTGTACCATTTCTCACCAACATTAGGAATTCTAGTGGCGTCTGAAATGACAACTAGTGATATTGTGAAGGTCAATCAGGCAAGTGTCACCTCATTGTTATGTAAATGAGCCACAAAATGTCTGGCCCACTCATGGTGAAACTGAACTCTTTCCACTAGTTCACAAAATTCAAAACATGCTTGGTGTCTGAAACAAGTAACTGCAAGTGGGAAAGCCTTTAATTATCATAGACTGGTGGGTTCTTCTCTGATGATTTTTCCTCCTATATGAGGCTTCCTTTGTTGCCTATGCCTTTCCATAGAACTGTCACTGAATGTCTCCTCCTCATATTCAAAGTCACTGTCTCTATCCATGTTTCCCTTAGTTTGCACAGTGTGATAATGTATGGATGGTGCTATGGGCAATGGCTTGGAGGATTGGGTGCAAATGAAGGTGTGGGCAAAATGTATGAGGGAGGGGGTTTGGTTGGGTTTGGTTTGATAATAGTTCCCATATTGTTACTATTGTGCCCCATAGAATCCCACTATTATTATTATTGTGCCCTTACATTATTATTGTTATGTCGGCTTTGATTATATTATGACCCCTTAGACTCCTATATATAGAAAGGAGGTCTTTTCATTTGTATCATCCAAGAATTGTTCATTTGTGTAATGCAAATGAGGTTGCCCCCTCGAAGAGGCTTATTTCTAAGGCGTTCATCCATCTTTTCTATCTTTTCGAGAGCTAGTTTCATAACATTTGGTATCAGAGCTTTGGATTCTAGAGTTTCGCTGCTCCAAATAGGTCATCGTGGCATTTTCGCTATAACTCTTTTTTTGCGATGTTTCAGAAGTGAACAAAAAAACCCATTTGATATGAAATCAAGTTGAACCTTGGGTCCAAATTTTAGAGATTTTCGTTATATATTTGTGGAGATATGATCTGAGGAAGTTGGTCTTTTTGCAGACTCTTGAATTACATTCCAAACAGGTGACCTTGAGAAAATCGTCATAACGTTTGTTTTGAGAATCAGATTGGAATTTCGTAAGAAGTTAAAAAAAGAGGATGGAATGTAGTTTCCTGTATATAGTTTTTAGACCCGAAGATCAAAACAGTGACACGTAACACTTCCTACAATTTCGCTCTTCTTAAAAGGTATATAATCTGGTCATCTTGGGAGATTGTGCATAACTCTTTCTTGGAGAATCTAAATTCGATCAGAATTGTGGCATTGGAAAGAGTACACAGAGGGCTACTGCAGGTCACAATTTTAGAACTGGAAGAGCCAAAATTATAGAGTTATAGTCATTTCAATATTGAGCTCCTAAATTCAAGACAAGGCAATATGAGGAAGTTTGATGGCAAGGATCCGGTAAATTGGATACTTCAGATGGAGCAATATTTTAATTTACATGGTGTACCACTATTACAAAAGGTATGTATTGCATCTTCATATTTAGAACCAGATCAATTTTTATGGTATAAAGGGCTTTGTTCTCGTAAAAAACTTGTGACGTGGTCAATTTTCAAGGAGGAAATGATAGCACATTATGAGGATACAAAGAAAAACACCTTCTTTAGAGCAACACCACAACAATTGGAAACAGTAAAAGAGATTTGTTACATAGTGGAAAGTAAAATTATGGAAATAGGGAAGTCTACCATTGTTGAAGAGGTAAATCCCCTCTGTGGACAAAGGCGATCCCTACTAGCCCAGACCGGGTCTAGCAACAATCGTCAAATGCTATAGCGCAAGTTCCTAATTGCAAATAAACAGACCAATGATGAAGGCCTACCTGGATTCCAACGCTATTGTTTGTAGGAGAGGTGGTGCTCTCGTTCCTTTGCTCCAGCAGATCACAATCCTCACGATCTTCGTGAATGGACACCTGCACATACAAGAAACAATACAAACGTAAGCATAAAATCCAGTATACGCAACTATATGTCAGTCAGAAAAGACATAACTCATCATCATCATAAATAATAACAAGACTGGAACCATAACCAATAGTCGTTCATTAATAATCAATCAAAGGAGAGTACAACCAATGTTCTGACGCTGGATTCTCCTTTGGTGGGTAGTCAGCAGAACATGTCTCGCAAAGCCTGTCGGGAATAAAGACAAGCCTCTACCTTTGGATCTTAGACAATAGTCTCCTTGCTTGGATTTGGCCTTAAGGGAATCAAGAAGGCTCTTGCAGCATGAAGCTCTTGGGAATTTGGGAATTCTGAAACTCTGGAACTCTGGAACCAGCTTGCAAAAGAAATGGGCAAGCTTTTATAGATGGAGGAAGGGGAGTTGGGATCATAACCAATAATCATGGGATTGTCCATATCATCAAGGAAGCTTCCATGAGAGGTGGCAAACCACTTCCTCTCTATGGAAATCCATAGCCGAACCACCCAACTCAAGATAGATAGTAATCCAGGAATTTGTTAGGATGAAACTTCCGCCGTTTATTTGTTAAAAAACACCTCTTAATATGGTTGGCACGGGTGCGACTCTATAACAGAGCACCAATTGGCGCGCCCTCTTTGGAGGATTTGCCCCCTTGGCACGACTGTTGAACTATGGGACTGTGCTAATGGAAAAAGAGCTATTTTTAGGGTTTTTCAGCAGGAGATGTCTACAGGGCAAACAAAACTCATGTTTAGAGGAATACAATGCAAGTGTTTTTAGGCCATGTCACTTCTCATAAGTCCCGGAATGAGTCCCCCAAGATATGGGACAGGGGTAGTAGGGACAGTGACAAATTTCTATGTAACAGATGCCCCCTAAAGCATGAGGCTCGAGAGAGCGAGGGGGGTGAAATGCTTTACGAGAACATGTCCAACCGAAAACACTGTCGCTAGAAAACCTGCTTGGAGAAGTACAACCGATATCTCAAATACATGATATGTGTGGTATTGGCGCAGCCATCCATAACAGAGTACATAATAATCCAGATCCAAGGTATGGGTGCAACCATCCAGTGAGAATCGATAAATAGACTCAGGCATGGTCACAGCCATCCAGTGAATGAGTCATGTAACAATCATAATAATCCACAAAATTGCAGCCTGGATCTCAACAGACAAAATCCAGGGTCTTGCGCTCCATCTCGAGCCGAACAAAGTACAAGTTCAAGTATGCGAATATATGAGCTGAAGTCGAACATGTAGGAACATCTTCTGATTACCAGCCAATGGTGAAAGCTGTTAACAGACGCGAGAGGTACCACCAATAATGACAATGGCCCTCAAGGTACTACAGGTACAATCTATGGCGTGTGAATCAGTGAGCCGACCTTGAACACCCGTAGAATCATCCGATCGGAGGCAAATGAGGAAAACCTCGCGTCAAATGCGAAGAACCTGCCATTGAGGCATGCAAGCTCCAGGGCACCAGAAGGGAGTCTCTAGATCAGCTTCTTAGATAATGAGTTGAAGTCGACAGGAAGTGACCTTGATCGAAGGTGGGCCATAGTATTTCCCATATCATCGACGCAAGACAGAGGAAGATAATGTTTTGTGAATCTGGATTATATGAGTTATCAGATGGAGGTTGATATTTTGCAGAGGTCAACTTCTCTTGAACATATCAGTGGCACGACAGTGGACTTGGCAGTATTTGACACCAATCGATCAGAGGTCATGGTGACAAGGCAAAGAGAAAATGAGAGGTCAAACAGGATCATCCAAACCCATGGAGGCAAGTGAAAAACGAGATGAGATGTTCCCACCCCGACACGAATGTAGACAAGTGCCATGTTCAAGAGCGACATACTGCCAACACGACAATGATCCTGGTTCCATTTTCCCCACCATTTCTGGCGAGTACCCGAATTATTTTTATTAACAAGATTGAAGGGGATAGCATATGCTTGTAAAACGTCATTTCAATAGAATCCAATGTCATCAAGTTTTAATGAGTCTGACAAAGGGAGAACTCGAAGCCTTTTCATGTTTAGAGAGTTTGAAAAGACAACAGAAAAGTAAACTCCAAAGGTCCCTTTTCGTAATTAGTTCCTCAGACCCGAAAAGGTAGAAAACAAAATCCGAGGAAACCTCCTAGTCGCGATAGGCTAGGGTATTCCTTTTTCGTAAATAATCCATCCCAGCCCGAAAAAGGGGTAAATGTATACTGGGTAGATGTCGTTTCACATCCATTTTAAGGAGATCTAAATGACAAGGGCCTCAACAATGTTTTCATGTTTAGAGAGTCAGAAAAGAGCTGAAAGATGACTCCAGAATGACCTTTTCATGTATTTACCGAGTCCGAAAAAGTATAAAATATAACTCGTTTCACCGTTTAAGTCGCATAAAAACCCTATTGCTGCACAAAAAGCAAGTGTAAAACCCATTTTTGACAAAAAATATATTAAAATATTCAGAAAAATAACTTTCAAAACCTATTTTGAGTTCAAAAAGTTATAAATATGTCAAATGGTAAAAATAAAATTACTTTTTACTATTTACCTCACTGAAGAGCAGCAGTGGTCCATTTGGTGTGCGAACTTCTGACGGCGATTGTGATAGATCCGTGCTATCATTCAGAGTTCTATAAGTTCCAGGTAAGAAGCGCTTCCTAGTACTTCATTTCAATCCATTTTTTGACAGTTTCCTTTTGCTCATTAGATTTCTGTGGAAGGATTTAAAAATTTAGGGCCGCGCCCATTGGTGCGGGTATCGGGCACAGATCCGTGCCAATGGGCTTTAATATTCCAAAGGCCCGCGCCGATGGGCGCGACTGTTTTAGAAACAGCCGTGCCAATGGTGGAACCTAATTTTTCACCCTAAACTTCGGATTTATAATTGATCTGAATGTATTTTTTGGCCTAACAAAGATCTAATCAAGGGTTCTTGACCATATGGATGTAGGCAACTAAGCAAAATGGTGATTGAACAGAAAGAGAAGGAGCACGAGAGAGAGGACGAATTAGCCATGGAAGATGAAGGTTGCATGGACACCCTCAGGAATTGCGGGTTGAAGAAATTCTTCTTGACACCTTATTTACGATCTCAACCTGAGCTCTTTCAATACCTGATCAGCATTTGGGATGAGAACGAACAAGTGTTCAAACTGCGAGATCAAGTATTAGAATTGGAGGTTTCTGACATCTACTTTATAACCGGATTGTCATGCAGAGGTCCGGTGCCCATACTGACAGGGAGCAGACCGTCTGGCAAGAAAATGGGCGAGGTGATGGCACGAGTGTGCCTGGGGGTACAATTGAGATCCAGGAGTAAGAAGGTAGACATTTCTACCATTCAAGATCTAACACTTAGAGTGGTGCTATATACCATCATGCGGGCTGCGGGGGCGCAGGCACTGCACAATGCGACAAAAACTCAACTCTTATTGGCCTCAGAGTGTATGAGTCCCACGATATTTGATTGAGCCACAGAAGTGACAGTAAATATGAAGAGACAACTCACGAAATGCAAGCGAGCCAAACTGAAACAGTTTGCCTACAACTCTATCCTGGTATCATTCATTCTAGAATGATTACTAATCTTCCAAGGCCAAGGGGCGATAGTAGCTGAGCCAGTACCACGAGAGCCAAGAATGGCTCGCTGGGCAGCATTGATGCCTAGAGGAAGAGGGGGCCAACAGATGTCCTGGAGGCCAGAGTTTTTTGGGTGGCTACGTCGTTAGTTGATCGTAGTTGAAGACTGGCCATATGTAGGGACCGATTTCACTGACGATCTAGATTTCCCAATGCCGGAGGGAGATTAGTGGGATGAAGAGCTGGGTATGATCTCCTTTTGATTTTAAGTTTTATGATTCTTTTCTTAATACATGTTCATTCTGACAGCAGTTATATGTGTATGCAGATGTCGGCCTAGAGAGACTAGCCGGTATGTCTCCCATTGTAGGTTTTAACCTCGTACAGAAATTACCTGCATACGAATTCTAAATCACAAGAAAAATAAAAATGCGAGAGCATAACACATAAAACACATATACACAGATATTTCCCACTGGATCCAAAACCGGGACTACCAGCTTGATTTTTCATTATGTTCCTTTCAATGTTACAATACATATTTATACATGCCGAAGCATCCAATACCATGGACCGAAAATCATCACGTCTAATACCATGGGTCGAAAACCATCGTGTCCAAAAACAATGTGCGAAAATCATGCAGAAAACCA
>APFE031437337.1:37064-117218 GCA_000404065.3 Pinus taeda | reverse complement strand
CCCCATAGAAGCTCACTATTGTTATTATTGTGCCCTTACATTATTATTGTTATGTCGGCTCTGATTATATTATGACCCATTAGACTCCTATATATAGAAAGGAGGTCTTTTCATTTGTATCATCCAAGAATTGTTCAATTGTGTAATGTAAAGGAAGTTGTCCCCTCGAAGAGGTTTATTTCTAAGGCGTTCATCTATATTTTCTATCTTTTTGAGAGCTGGTTTCATAACATTTGGGGAGTGATAAGTGAGTGATAGAGTGTGATAGCAATAGTGGGGATGAGGGTTTTAGCTTATGAAGTCAGTGGTAGGAAAACTAGGGTTTATAATAGAGATTAGGGTTTTAATTTTAAGGATGAAAGACCAATAAAATTTTTCACATGTGCACACTAAACAACAAAAGGAGTGATAGTACTTACTTTCTAAGAGTAAATTTGGTGAAATTTGGAAGCTTGGAGCATTTTGGGCTTTACTGGTCAAACCGTAGTGCCACCCTACAGAAGCGCAGCGCCGGTCCAGGAGTGTAGCGCCATCACTCAGGAGCGTAGCGCCGGGCCAAAACCTCCAGAAGCGCAACGCTTTCCTTTGTTTTGCTCAAGGATGCTTAGAAATAATTTTTTCCTCTCTCCTTGGCTCTTTCAAAAATGACACAATGGCATGAAAAAGGAAGAAAATGAGTTTACATATGATCACCTTTTGATTTTTTCTTAAAAAAAAAAACCTTACTTTTTAATGTTTATTTGTGTTTTTAATACTCTGTTTTCCATGCTTGTTTTTGTTTTCTCTTGTAGGTGGATTGGTGCTCTAGATCACTTTGATTCTTTGCAGTGGCAGATGCTCAACCACATCACAAGATTCAGAGGAGCTTGGGAAGAAATATTACATATGGAAAAGATAAAATTACATCGTAAATGAAAAAAAAACAAATACTTTGTTTTCACCTTAAAACAAGTTTTGAGGTGAGAATTACATTCGGCTCTCAAGCTAATAAATTATGAATTTACCAGTCATTATTGGCATCCTCATGTCCTTTTTGATCATTATTGGCATGTAATCATTGAATTTGACCATGATGGAACCCTAAAACCTCATGAGACCAAACCCTAAGACCTAATGAAATATACTGCAGAGTAAATCATGATCCATGACTGAAATATGAAAGAGGATGTTGGGTGAAAATATGTTCGTTTAATTCTGTTGTAGTACTTACCCAACTATTTAATTTATCAATCCGAGGTCCGTAGACTTACGAGACACATGCACTATATATGCAGGACTGAAGTGGAACTAATTTAATCTAAATTACTGGAATTAAATTAATCTAAGAAGGTATTGAAACATTAACTATGAAAGCAGGAAATTGCATAAAGGAAAAACAATGCAACATGTGAAGAATTGAATGACAAACAACATATGTGAGCTCACAACAATAAAAATATCTCAAATTATATTACAAGAATTAAATTACAAATCATGAAAGCATAAAAATAAAAGAATATGAATCAAAGTTAATCTCCATTCTCTATTAATCATTATTCATTCTTCCCTATTAAAATGAAGAGAGAGCACTCTCTTATATACATGAGGAAGATAACCTTCTCATAAGCACTCTCAACTAATTTCCCATTATTACAAGATATGATCCCACAAATCTCTCAAGCATTTTTAACTACTTTCCCATTATTACAAAATATGATCCCTTCGAATCCTCCACAAATCTCTCACATATCTTGGATAAGATATGCCAACCAAATCCTCCATGCTTTTCTCCTTAAGAATTGGATAATATATGCCAACAAAATCCTCCATGGTTTTCTCCTGAGGAATAGGCTTGTATAATTATCTCCTTAATATGGTGGAGGAGATATGGATAAGTCTCTTGGAATTAATTATTCACATATTTCCTACACATCACAAAACGCACATATTCTTGAGATATATAAAAATATGTATATTTTCTAATATTTAATCATAAATTCACTTGTAATACAAAAATGAATAAAATGGAAAATAAGAAGGTGAAACCCAAATGTATGTATGAAAATGATATGATAAAAGGTTATTGGGATGATGAAATGTAAGGAATAGTGAAGGAAAAGGTGGATGAAAATATGACATTTTTGAGTCCCAACAAAGGACCAACAAGTACAGATCATGAGGGAAAAATTGGAAGTAAACCCTGCCACTAGTGAATCCATGACCTAATGGAATGCAAACTCATCAGTATGGGGATCCTACTATGAAATGCAAAAGAGCAGATTTGATCACTGAGTGTGAAGTCACTGACACTAACATGAGGCAGTGCCCCGAGAATTTTTTTTGGACCCTATATTAGGTGGGTGAACCTATCTATGGTTTTTTGCATAGGTTTTGCACATGGTTTTGGGCATGATGGTTTTTTTCCCATGGTATTTTGTAGATTTGGTCAAGGGAACTACGATTATGTTCTAATCCAAGGTTAATGGATTTGGGTTTATGAATGCTTCAACATATATAAATGTATTGTAACATCGAAATGAACATAATGAAAAATCAATCTGGTAGTCCCGATTTGGGGATCCAGGGGAAAATATCTATATATATATATATATCTATTTTATGTTTTATGTTCTCGCCATTGTTTATTTTCTGTTTTTAGAATTTGTATGGAGGTAATTTCTGTATAGGGTTAAAACCTACACTCATCATATGGAATGAGGCTCCAATATTCAAATACCACACACTACCCATCACCATGCTCACCATGCATGCGATGAGGGTGAAATCAAGCTCAAATTATGAAGCCAAAGCTTCACCTTCCACTCCTCTTGAGGGCTTCTTGCCCGCCTTCTTGTGTGGACACTTTGTGGCATAGTGTCCCAGTTCATGAAAATGAAAGCACTTGATTTTGGAAAAGCCTTTCTTCTTTCACCCTTGACCAAATTCTCCTTTGGAATGGGATTTCTTCCCTTTCCCTTTCTTTGCCTTTCCATCCAAGGCACTATTCTCCTTACCCTCAACCTTGGATGAGGTCCCATCTCTACTATTTTTCCTTATCTCGTCCTGTACCAAATCCGAGTGAAGGAATTCCCAATTTGGTAGCTTCTCCCTCCCATTCACCAAATCCCGGTAGTTGTGCCAGCTCTTGGGAAGGCCTAGAAGGGCTAGGATCATGAGATCATCCTCCACAACAGTAACCCCAACTCCTTCAAGTTCATCAAGACATTAGGTGAACTGACTCAAGTATTGTTGAATTGATTCATTCTTCTACATCTTGATATTTCAAAGCTTGTCCTTGAGTGCCAACTTCCTGTGGTTGCTACTATTTTGGAACAAATCTCCCAATGCTTGCCACATTACATACGAGGTTTCTTTCCCGTGGAGATTGGAGACTATGTGATCCTTCACACCTTCCAATATGATTCTCCTCGCCTTGGCTACACACTTCTTCCATATTGCTAGATCTTGAACATCAACTGTTGGTGGTTTCGAGATCTTAATATCTATGAATTCCTTTAACCCATTATCCTATCGTACCCCTCCATCATGACCTTCCAAGAAACATAATTCAAGCTACCCTCAAGGGCGTACTCAAGTCTCAATCCATAGAAAGACATCCTGTTAGCTCTGAAGAATTGATCCTACAAATTCGATCCTCCTTCAAAGAAAACTTTGAATTCTCTTCTCTATTGTGAATCATTCTCTGATACCAAGTAGAAATTATATGTAGATTCAAAACTTCTCATGTAATTTACTAAACCATAAAACTTGAATCTACTCTACTCATCCACAGAAATCAATTCACGATCGAGAAAGGAAATCATAAACATGTGACATGAATCAATAAACAAGCGTAGAGAATTATCTAGGGGAAAACAACTGCTCAAAACCCCTTCCTATATGCATTGCATTAATCAAAATATAAGAGAAGAAATACAATGCTTTCTCAATCCTGAACAACCTTTGCACTAGTATAGTTTATCTCACTGCTTCACAGACTGATCCTAGCCAACACTTAACCAATTTTCCTGCCTGCCAAGCTCATGTTTCCTTGTGTTGTTCCTTGAGGAATTAACCCCTATTAATTAGGGAAATTTCTCATTGAGAATTGTGCAATTTCTTTAGGCCCTTATCCGACTGCATGCAAAACTTATACACTTCGAAATAGCTTACAACTGATAGTACAATGCCCTTGAACTCCAATATCAACTGGGTAACTCAAGTTATTTGCATGCATCAATTATTTTGGGCTGATTGATGAGTTAGCTGGTTGATCGTTGAGGTACACACCCCACTACTAGACCTTTAACTAGTTATCTAACAGTTAGAACTAGTTTAACTCACAATAACTCAAATTAACTTAAATAGATTACTAGAAATTAACAACCAATCATACTAAAGTGAACTCAAGTGTCTCCAACTCAAATTAACTGAGTTAACTGAGTGACAAGTGCCACGTCACCTCAGTTAACTACCTCCAAGTATTTTACTAAAATTGAAATTCGAATTTTAATCTAGTTTGACCAATACAAAGCCAAAACAAGATTTTCTTGATGAATTTTTAACAAGGACTACTTCATCTATTGCCAACTCGTATGAGCACCCCTCTAGGATGATGGTCTATTGAATCTATCCCACATGCTCTTCTAGTTCCTTCTTATCCTGAAAAATATTCTGAAATTCTTCCTTATTCCATTTCTTTAGTTTGGAATTTAATATATTTGAGCTTTTATTGGGAATAGTACATGGTTGTGCCTTTAACAAAGATAGTTTCATTCCACCAATCATAGAATCTACCTTGAAATGATGGGTCTATTAGCCTTAAACTCTCAAATCTGAATGGTTTTTTTTGGGCTGGCTTGTATACTCAGATCTAGGCAGATAAGCCAATGATAATCCTCCACATGGCAGGATAGAGGCTTCAAGATAGATGTCCTTCCCCAGAAAGGATTTTGAGACTAAAAATTTGTCTAGTGGGGAGGAAATCAAGAATACCCCCTCAACTTTTTTTTTCCAGATAAAAATATCATTGATTGTGTCCATATATTTCAAATTTAGTTGTTTATTCATGTCTTTGAAGTGGTCACATTGGAAATCTAATGGTATTTAGAATAATAGGCTTGAGATTTCAAAAGATCTTGAGAAAAATGATTTTATACCTTGCGGCTTGGGGTCCGTACATGTTATTTGGTTCACACCTCCGTTGAGCCATTTGGCTAATTTGGTAGACAAAATTCTTTAGGAAGCAAATATATCTAATATAATTAACTCCCTTGGGTTCCATAAGATCTCCAATATCCCCGCTTTCCTACTGGCATCAATTGTTGTAGATTAACATCCAACCCAACAATGAGTGGCTATCATTGAGATTTTATCATGAGTATAAATTAGATTCATGTATCATCATAATAGCTCGTTCCTTACCGATTTTTATTTTTGAGAAGCCTTTGAATTAAATCCTTGTATATTCCATGAGATGATATCCATTAGGTATTCGAAGAATTAGAGGAGAATGATAGGATCTACTAAGATCCCTTCACCAGATATAATATGACTTAAGTAATGAATCTTCTTTTGAAAGAAGGAACACTTGGATAACTTTCCATATGAATGGTGTTCCCTAAGGCAAGATAACACTATCCGCAAATGTTCTTAATGCTCCTCATTTTTGTAGTAGATGAGAATATCATTTGAGAAGGCTTGTAAAAAGTGGTCAAGGTACTTGCAGAAAAAATATTCATAAATTTCATCTGTCGGTGCATTGGTCAGCGCAAATGGTACCAGTGTGAACTTGTAATGCTCGAAGCGTGTTCAAAATGCAATCTTAGAAATATCATTGTCCTTAATTCTTAATTGATGATAACCTTTGTTATCACTTACACGTTTTACCTTGGATGGAAAAGAAAAACCCCTAAGGTAATTCTTTCGAACCAACTTAAGGGCAAAAGGCTAGCCCCTTCAACACGAAGAGGGCTCTCTCCTTTACAATTCAAATACCTAGTGTCACCTCAGAAGTTGGTTTTGTTTTTATTACAATGGCTAGATCATGAATTTTAGTAGGTTTTTGGAAACGATGGTAAGGTAGAAAAGGTGTATCCTTGGGAATGGATTCATAAAAATTGTAAATTAATCAACGATCACTAGGATACTGGCTGTAGTGACAGAGGATAATAATAGTAGAGTTGGCATATCCTTATCCAACTTTGATATTGAGGGTAATGGAAGAAAATAACAAAAAATTGTTTTAAAATAGAGCATCTGATAGATTAATTATGTTAAGTTTAGATATGAAAATTGGTACTTGAATGGTTAAGACAGAGCATGAAAATGAAGCATGAATTCCACCTTGAATACCTTCATTCAAGAATAAAGAAGAGAAACATTTAATGGAAATAACAGAGGTAAACGCATTCATCGAGAAATAGACAAGGACATTCAACACATGAATTCTCATCTTGAAACACTATGTTCCTTTTATCACTAGTCACCTGTGATTAATCAACACACAAAAAATCACATACATAGATTTCAACTCTTTCTCAAATTTTGAACCTTGTACATTACATAAATGATAGCCTTTATAGACTACTTACAAATTGTTCAAGATAAAAAAAATAATGGATCTCAAACCTCTTCATCTATATATAGTTTGTGACTTGAAATAATCAAGGAGGAGATAAGATCTGATCCACAGGTCGAATTTGATGAGGTGACCTTGAGTTGTTGACCTGCCATTTTTATAGGAAACAAAATTTAGAAAAATATGGAAAATTAAGCCTCAAATAGACATTCGAAACTATCACACCATGATAGATATTAGAAAATTGACGAAGGTTTTTTTTAATTGGTTCATTCCCTCAAAAAACCTCTTTTGGTTTTCAAAAATTCATCTCCAGTTGTTTAGAAACTCAGCTTGAATATAATGACTAAAAGGAAAAAATAGAGTGTCATGCTGATAGTTGATTTGTTAGCGCTTTCCTTTGAACTCGTTAAACTAATGCTGACAAATTAACTGTCAATGCACCTGGGTTTTTAGGAAAAATTTTAACATCTGACCCAAACAAATTACCTTTGAATATTTAGAGGTTCAGTTGTGCAGACGATTATTTTGGCAGCACCTTAATTTGACATTTTCGAATTAGAGGTGAAAATTAAATGGTCAACACACCTTAATTTCTTGAATGAAAATTTAAAACTATTGAGCCTTATACTCCAAAACTAAATTGAGATAAAAACCTGACCGTAGATCGATTTTTGAAAAGAAAAAATGCCATTCCATTTGGTTGAAGAGGTCATCGATTTAGGGCATCAGGTAACTATTATTTACTGTAGCTCAATTTAAGTCTCTATAGTTTATGCATAACTGGAAGGAACCATCCTTCTTCTTGACAAAAATTACAAGTGCCCCCCAAGGTGAAATAATGGGTCAGATGTGTCCTATATCCAGTAGTTCCTTTCAACTAGATTTTTAACTCCCGAAGTTTTGGAGTTGTCATTCTATAGGATGTTTTAGATATTGGTTTTGTACCAAGTTTTAATTCTATTGTGAGGTCAAGCTCCCTTTTAGGAAGTAACCCTGGTATTTCCTTTGGAAACACATCCATAAATTCAGATAACACTGGATATTTCTCTAGGGATGACCCTTCCTTGCTCACTTCTTTCATTGCATACACTTGAAAACCGTTTCTTAGGTAACATTTAATTTGCATTGTTGAGATGAAGTGTAAATATACTCTCCTCTTAGTACCCTGGATTTGGAATGTCTCTCCTTCATCATTTATGTAGATAATTCTTTTTCCATAACAATCCACCCAAGATTGATGAGCTTCTAACCAATCCATCCCTATGAAGAGATCATAAGTTCCTAGGGATGTGACATATAATTTTAACTTAGTCAAACATACCCCTATATCCACTTTGCATTCCTCAACACTTGATTTTACAGACCGAAGTTCCCTCGAAGCCAATTCTACCTATCTAAAATTATTTTGTATACATGCTTCCAACCCACATTTATCTAATGCATACGAAGAAATGAAACTATCAGTAAAACCAATATCGAATAATATTTTGAGATTTATGTTGTTAATAATACCTGAAGACTCCACTACTATGGACTAATGTTCTGCTTGGTTGTTGTTGACTACTGCATGGATTCTATGATTGCCTTTGGTATTTAATGATGAATCTTTTCCTTCCCTATGCATCACACTTCACAAAGGCTCTTGGAAATCATGTTGAAAATGAGATCCTCCACATCCCCAACAATTAACCTAGGGTGATCCTGTTGTGTCATATTATGAGTTTCTTGAAAAGGAGCTTCGTCCTCTTGCATTGCTCCCTCTCATGCTTCTTCCTCTATTATTATTTCCTTGAGAGTTCCATTGAATTATTGCTTTTGCATCATTGTTTCCCTGTAACTCTACTAATTTCAAGCTATCATTACATTTTGGGCAGTGGCTTGGGCTATGGGCTTAAAAAATTAGCTTAAATCCCACGGTCACTGGAACAGAACTGGAAATTATAGTCCAGAGTCGTTGGCAGGCAAGCCTATGAGAGCAACTTTGGTTATTGGTCGCTCCCTTTCCCATAACATGAGAGAGACTATGGCCTAAGAGGTCCAAAACAACAGTAGGACCTAGGTACATGCTGTTTGAGTGGCTCACTTATCTTATGAGGATTTTGTTGATGATGTTGGATGACTGTGTGTGATGTTCTGTCGATTCCACTACCTTAAGGTCAAATAGGAGGTCGAATCTGATCATAATAGCCTCTCGTCTCATGTTTACCCCGATTGGAAAAGTTACATGGGTGGATGTGGGAGGAGCGTGTTACATAGTGGTATCAGAGCATGGTTCAACTCCTAGATTAAATGGGTTGAATGTGTTGGTCATGCATGCATGTCATTTGCATGTGTGTCTCCTAAACTTATATACTTGATACATTTGCTTGATGTTGGATTAGGGTTGTAGTATGGTTATCATGGAGAATTTGATGTTGATATTTCAAAATGTATTTGACATGAGCATGTGACTGGTTGCATATGGATTATATTTCGCTTACATGTTGATATTATGGTTCCTACTTACATCCTTGTATGTTAGGTTACATCCTTGAGTATTTGGATTAAATGTATCAGTCTTGTAGGTTGATTACAAGGATTGATTGATTATGCTCAACTACATGCGTTTATGCATATTTCTAGTTGGTTAGGCACTGCTTATGTATATTGTCGGTTGCATGTAGTAATGTGTATAATGGAGTAATGGTTGTTGTCATCCATGAGGTCATAGCATGCATTGTTGATATGGCCTTGCATTGATGACTGGATCCTAGTTAGAGTGATGTTTATGTGTTGATACATTTATTTTTGTATGTCGATATGTTGTTATGAATATGTTATACATGTATCATGTTGAT
Organism: Pinus taeda; assembly: GCA_000404065.3. Taxonomy (NCBI): domain Eukaryota; kingdom Viridiplantae; phylum Streptophyta; class Pinopsida; order Pinales; family Pinaceae; genus Pinus; species Pinus taeda. The sequence goes on along the minus strand of APFE031437337.1, from coordinate 107,819 downwards.
TTGGTGATCTTGTAGACAAGGTATGCTCCCTGAGCTATACTAAGGTACATTTGTGTATTGTGATTTGGTTTATCTGACATATTATGCATTGCATGAAGAGAAAGATCAAATGGATAGCAAGGTGGTGGATTACGTAGAATCTCCCTATGCGTCAGATGAGCGGCATGGTGTGGGGCATACTTCTGATTTGGCCGATATATTGAGAATTTTGAAGGAAGAGATAAGGAGTTATAAGGCGGATAATGATCGGATAATATAGGCGCAAGAGAAGCAGGCAGAGGTGAATGCAATACTTCTTCAAAGTTTGTCAGAATTGCAATGACAAGGGCTGCTTCAGATCAGTCATGGACATGAGGATAAAAATAATGGGGCGTATGGTAGTAGATCTCCTGGTAGACACAGGTTGGAAAGATCTGATACAGGGAGAGATGGCAAGTTGTTGGACACTCCAGAAAGGAGGGGCAGTGAGTATAGGGATTATTCAAGTTCTAGTTCTAATAGACATAATGATCATCATCACAATCATCCTTATAGGAGGAATGATAGGGGATACATAAGAAATAAAAACCACCTACTTTTGATGGAGATGTGAAGAAGTCAGAAGATGCAGAGGATTGGATACTTGGGATGAAAAAATTCTTTGAGTTGCATGTTTACATGGATAACATGAAGGCCAAAATAGCTATCTTCAACTTGAAAGGTAAAGCAAACATCTAGTGGGAAGATGTTAAGCAGGTTAGAGACATCAAGACAAATGACTTGAGCTGGTGGGAGTTTAATAGACTTTTTAGGAAGAAGTACTTGTCAGAAATGTACTACGACAGTAAGGCTAAAGAATTCTATGAGCTAAAAATGGGATCAATGACAGACGAAGAGTACACAACAAAGTTTCTGGAACTATTTAGGTATGTACTATATCTTACTAATGAGAAGACTAAATTTCAAATATTTGTGAGTGGTTTTTCATTAGTATTTAGAGATCGGATTGACTATGACGAGTCTCGGTCACTTGAGGAAGTTATTGGGAAACTCAAGTGTTGTTATGAAAAATCAAAGTGTAAGAACGCATCTTAGCATGGAAGGAAAGGAAAGGACAAAGGTAAAGGGAAATGGTAGCCTAAGAGGACAAGGACTCAACATGTAGATGAGAAAGAGAATGTGGCACAAAAAAAGAGATTTAATGTAGCTAGAAAGGGAGATGAGTTACAACAACAACATAGAGGTGTTGGTACTGGTCAGTTGGAGTGTTGGACATGTGGCAAGGAGCACCTTAAGAGAGATTGTCCACAAAACCAAGGTGGTAGGCCTCAGATATATAGTGCATAAGAGGCATAAACTATTAGGGGCATTGGTCATAGTATTCCACGTATTTGTGCAGCAGTGGAAAACAAGTAGGCATAACACAAAAAATCTATCATTGAGATGTACAGTAAGCTTTGTGATCAAGTTATTTCTATTTTGATTGACCCTGGATCTAATTATAGCAATATTAGTCCTGACTTGGTGGATAAGTGTGGTTTGAATAAGGAATTGCATGTAGAGTATTGGTTAGTGCATTTGGATATAGGTACAAAGAAGTGAGTTCATCATCGGGTAAGAGCTTGCACATTTGATTTAAATGGTATGCCTAAAATAACACATTTGAATGTGTTATGGCTGGGATCATAAAGTATGTTGTTGGGCATGGATTGTTTGCATCTACATAGAAACAAGTTTGAGTGAAGCTATTGAGTGTATTGATGACAATGGAGAGCCAAGAGTCTTGCAAGGTAAGAAGAAAGTCACATCAGTTAGGATGGTGACAATTATGCAAACAAAGCGTAGCCACAGAAAAAGGTGCAAGCTATTTGTAGTACACATTTATAGTGATAAGCATAAGGAGGTTGAGGATGTAGATGTGTTGAATAGTTAGCCAGTGTTGAAGCAGTTTCAAGATGTATTCCTTGAGGACATTACAGAGTTTCCACCTCACAGGAAGGTAGACTTTTCTATTGAGTTAGTGCTAGGGAAACTCCAGTATCAAAAACACCTTACAGGATGAGCACAACAGAGTTGGTTGAGTTATATTTATAGTTGAAGGAAATGTTGGATAAGGGATACATCAAACCAAGTGTATCACTATGGGGTGAACTGGTCTTGTTTGTGAGAAAGAAAGATGGTACCCTCAGATTATGCATTGATTACAGGAAGTTGAAAAAAGTGACTATTAAGAACATATATACTTTGCTGAGGATTGATGAAGTGTTCGATCAGTTGAAGGGAGAAGAGGTTTTGTCAAAGGTTGAATTGAGATCCAGATACCATCAGGTACGCATCAGAGAGAAGGAAATTTACAAGACTACATTCAAGACAAGGTATGGGCATTATTAGTTTGTTGTTGTTCCATTTGGCTTAACTAATTCTCTAGCTACATTCATGTGGTTGATGAATAGTGTGTTGCGTCCATATTTGGATAAGTTTTTTATTGTGTTCATTGATGATATATGGGTATATTTTAAAATTTAGGAAGAGCATGTCGAGCATTTAGCAACAGTGTTCAAGTTGTTGAGGGAGCATCAGTTGTATGTTAAGCTCAACAAGTGTAGTTTCTTTCATATTGAGGTGCACTACTTGGGACATGTTGTCTCCAAGGAAGGAATCATAATAGATCCATAGAAGATAAGGGCCATCATGGAGTGGGTAACTCCTAAGAATGTGGATGAGGTGAGATATTTCATGGGTCTGATAGGCTATTATAGGAGGTTCATCATTGCAAAAGAAAGGTAAGAAGTTTGAATGGGCAAAGGAGTGTGAAGCTAGTTTGAGCAACTTAAGCAGTTGTTGACACATGCACTTGTACTATACATTGCAGATCGAGACAAGGATTTTGTGGTATGCACAACTGCTTGAAAGAGAGGGCTTGGTGGAGTCATTATGCAGGATGGACAGGTGGTATGTTATGAGTCCCAAAAACTAAATGAACACGAGCAGAACTACCCGATACATGACCTTGAGTTAGCAGTGATTAATCATGCACTAAATATGTGGAGGCACTATCTTCTTGGCAGGTGGTTTGTGCTTATGAGTGATCACATTGGGTTGATGTATTTATTTGACTAGCTAAATATGAATGCCTGGTAGGCTAGATGGTTGGCCATGATCAACCACTTTGATTTCAAGATCAGGTAAAGGTATAGGTATAGGTACATGTAGTGGTATAGGTACAAGTGGCAGTACGTGTACATGTACAGGTGTAGGTTCACAGGGCATGGACTATCATCTTACATCAGATGGATTGGTCAGGTTCCAAGACATGATATATGTACTAGATTGCAATGAGCTCAAGAAGGTGATCTTGAGGGAGTTTCATGTGAAACCATATTCAGGTCACCTAGGTTATCAGAAAACACTGACAACAGTGAAGAGGTATTACTATTGGCCAAATTTGAAGAGCGGTGGCAGAGTTTGTGGTTAGATGCTTTGATTGTCAGCGAGTGAAGGCAGAGTGAAAATATCCAGGTGGATTCCTACATCTGATTGTGGTTCTAGAATGGAAATGGGAGGTCATTTCCATGGACTTCATCACAAGGTTGCCAAAGACAGTGAAGCAGTATGATTCCATCGTGGTCATTGTGGAAATGTTAATAAAGGTTGCACACTTCATTCCAATGAAGTCTACATTCTTAGCCAGTGACGTGGCACATGCGTTCATCAGAGATGTGGTTATCCTACATGGTGTTTCGAAGAAGATTGTGTTAGATAGGGATTCAAAGTTCACTTCCAAATTTTGGAAGGAGTTATTTGCAGGTTTGGGCACATAGTTTGCCTTCAACACAAATTATCATCCGCAAATGGATGGACAGAGAGAGAGGATCAACCAGATATTAGAGGACATGTTGAGGATGTATGTGATGCATCAGTAGAGGAAATGGGAAGAGTATCTCCCTTTGTTCAAGTTTGCATACAAAAATGGTTATCAAGAGTCTTTAAGGATGACTCCTTTCGAGGCATTGTATTGGTGGAATTGTAACACTCCCATCAGTTGGAGTGATCTAGTTAACAGAGTATTGATTGGACCAAATATGTTGGCAAACATGGAACAAGATATGCAGGTGATAAAGAAGAATGTAAAAGAAACATAGGATAGGAAGGAGTTATGCAGATAGGAACAGGTTGTTCAAGGAGTTCCAGGTTGGGGAATAGGTGTACTTGCGCATCAAACTGAAGAGGATCTCCTTGCAGATTGAATCATATGCCAAGATGGCACCATGATTTTATGGACCCTTCAACATCATTGAGAGGATTGGGCTAGTAGCCTATTGACTTACACTACCTTTGACAATGAAACTCCATGATGTTTTCCTTGTATCTTTGCTTAAGAAGTATGGTAAGGAATTTGATCATGTGATTTACTGGTCTGTATTGTAGGTGGAACTAGATGTAAAATTCCATCCGGAGCCTCAGTGTATATTGCACAAAAAGGTTCTCATGCTCCAGAACTGAGAAATTAAGCAAGTTAAAGTGGAATAGAAGTACTTTGGGCCCGCTGAAGCTACATGCGAGATGGCGGATAAGTGCAGGCTCTGTATCCTTCCTTGTTTGTTGGTTGAGGCCAAGCAAATTGACAAGGTGGTTTGATATCTGCTTATGGTTGTTTAGTATTTTCTTATGGTGGTTTGGTATTTTCTTATGGTGGTTTGATATTTGTTTTATGATGGTTTGGTATTTGCTTTATGGTGGTTGATATATGCTTTATGATGGTTCGATATATGTTATATGATGTTTTGATATATGCTTCGACATGGTGTTTAGTATATGTTTGATATATGTTTTGGGATATGATTTGGCATATGCTTTGGTATCTATATTTATGGTGATTTTCTATATGTACCCATGTGTATGGATGTAAATATCATAATGAGCTATGTTATAAAGCTCCACTATGCGGTATGGGTGTCATGTTATTATGCTATCATATGGTTATGTTATCATGATGTTATGATGTTATATGAGTTGGCACTCAACAGGATGATCATTATAAATACCATAATGAACTCGATTATAAAGCTCCAAGAGCAGTATGTCCTCTTTCAGTAGGTTGCTGAGGTATATGTGTGATTGAATACCAAGGACGGTGTCCCCCAAGGGGAGGGTTCTGTAACAAACCTGGTGAAAATTCCATGTAATAAAAGTTAAAAATAATAACCAAAGATGAATGGGACACTTATTAAAAGTTGAATGTTGGGAATGAAATGCTAGGGGGTGTTCATTTGATTGTTTATGGCAAAGGAAATTGACAAAGGAAATGGCTAAGGATTTGGAAAGGAAAAATGAAATTTTGGCACAAATATTTATGAAAATAATGGAAATTAGGAGAAAAAGGAGGTGAAAGGTCACAGGTTTCATATGAGGAAAATGAAGAAATAATGGAAAATGAAGAAAATAGAGGCCTCATTCATAAAAAGGCTTTTGAGGATCAGTTGGTAACCTTTTGTTAGTTCAGTTTTGGAACACTCTCATTATTCTCTCCCTCTCCTACTCTTGGATACTTAGAGTTTTTCTTGGAGCACTTTGACATTGGAAAAATAGAGGCAAAGAAGGCAAGAGGAAGCAAGGATCAAGCAAGGAAAGACATGATCAAGCAGCTACTATAGTCTTCATAGCGGGTATCAAATTGCATGTGTGTTTTCCTTGCTAGATTTGGCATGCATGTGGTTCTTTTCTATCATGGCATGGGTTTTTCCAAGTGTAATAATGTTTTTTAGCCTAGCCTTGCCATTTCCGGATAGCCATGGTGTGATGGGGTTCTCATGTTTTGGTTGAGCTGGATTGCTGGATGGATTCAAAGTTGAGTGGGGTGGATCTTCGAATGATAGAGCACATGGCCTAGTGGTCCCTGAACCAGAATGTGGATCACAGTAAAGCCACTGACATAGTGACCCCTGAGCCAGGCTATGGGTTGTGGTAAAAGCTGGGATTATGTTGCCTCGATGGGCTTAAGAATCCTTGTTGGTGAATGGTAGGATATACAATAAGCCCTAGAGGTGGTTTGCTCTCTGTTCAGCTTAGTAATCTAGGTTTTGGGATATGCAGTAAATCTTGGAGAGTGGGTCTCGGTTTAGGGCGTAGTGATTCAGGTTTGGATTGTGGTAAAGCCTGAGAGACTAGGAGACAGGAAAATTCCTCATGGTGTAGGTGGAGAAATCCGGCGGCATCCATGCTTGTTTGGCCTAGTGATTGGGTGGAGATGATGGTAAAGCCTATTATGATGTGTTCAGTGTGTTGGATTAGTGATCCATGATGGATTATGGTAAAGCCTGGTTTCTATTGATGAGGGTGAGGTGGTTTAGCCTTGGTATGCCTTGGTTTATTTCTTTTTGTTTGAGTCCCATATTCATGCTTGGAATATGGCACAGGGGTGAATGGCTGAAGAGAGAATTGGCTGAGCCTTTCTAGAGTCAAGTGGAACATGGTAGTCTCATCTCCGGTTGGTTGATTGCTTTCATTAATGAGAATTCCATTCCCTTGATTTCATGTGTAAATGTGTGTGTGTATCTATATATATATATATGGATTTTGACGGCTAATATGTTTACTGTATTTCTGTTCCTATTATGATGATTATATGCACATTTTATGTCAGTAGCTATGTATGGATCTCATCATGTTTTTATTTGTGTATGAATGGATAATGTGTCGATGACTTAATAGAGGATAACGTAGAAAATGGCATGAGGGAACAATGGTTCATAGTGATTCTCAAATAAGTATGAGATGCCTACACTTAATTCTGTTGTTTACACATGTAGATTACATGTTGATGACTTCTTTGACGAAATGTTTGTCATGTCTAGTAGGGGTTAGGTTATGGACTTGTTCAACTTATTGCTTTTGCATCATTGCTTCCCTGTAATTTTACTGATTTTAAGCTATCATTCTATTCTGGGTAGTGGCATGGGATCTAGGCCTGAAGAAGTGGCTTAAATATCGTGATCACTGGCACATAACTGACAATTCTGGTCCATAGTTGCTGGCATGCAAGCCTATGAGAGCTACTTTGGGTTTTTGGTTGCTCCCTTGCCCATAGCATGAGAGTGATTATGGCTTAAGAGGTCCAGAACAACAATGGGACCCAAGGATAGGATGTCTGAGTGGATGACTTGTCTTATGAGGGATTTTTTATGATGTTGGATGACTGTAAGTGATGTTTTGTCAATTCCACCTCCTTAAGGTCACATAGGAGGTCAAATATGATCATAGTAGCATGTTGTCTCATGTTTCCCTCGGTTGGCATATTTACTTGGGTGGATGTGGGAGGAGCATGCTACATGCAACTTCAAGTCACAATGCTGATAAAAAATCCTCTTCATAGTGTTGGTCGCGTTTTCATCTTCACAATATTGGTCACATTTCCTATTCATAGTGCTAGTCACATCTTCAAGTCACAGGGTTGGTCACAAATCCCCTTCATAGTGTTGGTCACATCTTCTCTTTACATTTTTGGTCTCATCTTGAAGTCACAATGTTGGTGACTAAAGGTACGACTTGTGACCTGAGGGAGAAAGAAGGAAAATATAGTCGCAGGTCGCAACAATAGATTCTAGAAAATGATTACTAGTGATGGAAATAATGTTTAGATGATAGAGAGTCCTTTTCATGCTCAATGTGTAAGTCGTTATCTCGGCTAGTAGTGGTGAAGAGTGAAGGTCTAATTCTAAGAAGTAATTGCAGGTTGCAATAGAGGTGTAGTGGTTGCAAGGAAAGGACACTTTGGAGAGTGAGGGCATAAGAGGGATATGTAAAGGGTGAAGAAGGATAGAGTTTGGGTGTAAAATACAAAGGCTCAATATGCATATGAAACTAAGGTTTAAGGTAGAAAAAGGGTCAGGAAGATGAAGAGATAGGAATAAAAAGAGACATTGGAAAAAATTGCAATCACAAAACACAAGGATAGGGAGGTCGCAAATCACAAAACTAATGGCTAGTTGTAGGTCATAGATATAGTGACTAGTCACATATTGCATTTTCACGGCCAGGTCGCAGGTAGGAATGTGGCTTGATGGGACTCACAACATGAGAGTGGGTTATAGATTGCATAGATAGGACAACTCACAAGAGGGGACAGATTGCGAGGTCATGAAAAAAATAGGTCTCAAGGTAATAGGGGAGAGTAGGTTGCATATATCGTTGACCTTCTCGGAAGTGATCTCGCAACTATGCAACTAAGGAATGTTTAGTTGCAAATCACAATAGGAGGTAGATCACAGGTCACATAAATGGATAGGTCACAAGGTCGTACAAGAGACCAGGTTACACGATCATTTGGTTTCTACAACTGCGATTGCGACTTAGTGACTAGGGGTCTAATAGTTAGGTCATGGCGAGAGAGAAGGTAGCAAAAAGGAAAGGTCGTAAGGTCGTAAAAGAGACCAGGGAGCAAGAGAGGATAAATTGTGAGGTTATGGAGAAAAACAAGTCATAATGTCACATGCGAGAGTAGGTCGTTGACCTTCTCGAATGTGATCTTGCGACTATGCGACTAAGGAATGATTAGTTGCAAATCACATCAGGAGGGAGATTGCAAGTCACACAATTGGTTAATGTTACTGTCGGTGGATTTGTGACTTGATAGAGACTGAGATCAATGGCTAGGAGAATAACTTAGATCTTTTGGCTTTTGGCTTTTAAGGTAGAATTTTCTAAGTTCTAAGGAAACCCTAAATAAGTAAATAGGGAGTGAAACTCTAAGAGGCCATAGGTAAAGGATGGCAGAGAGACTCCATTAAGGGGGAGTTCAAATTCATTATTACATGTGCACTTAGGTATGGATGAAGCCCAATTGACCCCTACAATAGTATGCTAACATTGAACTACAGATGTCTTTGGTTGTATCTTCTAAACCTTGAAATAATAATATTTGCTTCTTGCTATGAGTTTCGTATTGATGGTGACGAACCTTCTGATCTAGTTTTAGCCTTGTCCAAAACCCCAGGATATGCAAAAGCACACATAAGTACAACTTCAACACTTTATTATAAATAATTCTATTAAACTTCATAAACACAAATGGAGATACAGTGTTGAAATGTTCTCTACTAAACAAATGAATGCAAAATGCCACAAACCATAATGTGAATGATGAAGCCAACCATATAAGCATAAGTGTGCTTCATGGACATACTATCACTTGTAGACTCGATGATAAGAGTTTGACCATTGCAATTGGCAGGGATATCTATTAAGACCTTGAAAAGTATAGGGGGACCCAAAATTTATAGATACAGGATAAAATTTTGGCGGGGTGTTAAAGTGGCTACAACAACTTCCCACCTATGCAATTATTTCTATTGAAAATATCCACTTAAGGTCAAGAAAATTTTTACGAATGGAATATCCCATAACCATAGAATAACAAGAAGAATAAATTGAGGAAATTCCTAACAAAACTGGCACAAATGAGTCACACAAAAGCACAAAATCTCTACATGATCAATCACTAGCAACCAAATCACCTCCTATTTCAGAGAGTTTGATTTTGGGAAAGCTAATGATCCCTTTTAACCATGATTTCCTAAATCAATGAACTAATATATTTTTCAAAATTCCTTTATTGCAAGCCATTAAGGAAATAACAATTTATACAAAAAAAAACAATTAAGGAATCATGTTTTAAGAAACTTGGTAAAGGAAAGAAAGTTATGGCTAGAATTCATGTCATTAGAAACTTGGCTAGATTAATGCCAGAAACAATTGAAAATTGAAAATATGTTGATCCTTGAAAACTTTAGTAACAATAATTATGAATAGTGTTTCAATTCCAAATACATTAATTGACTTAGGTGCAAATATTAATGTGATGACGATGGATACGATGCAATGGTTGAATTTACATATACTTTGACCAACACCTACAACTAGCATTTGCACCAAAAAGGTGCACATACATGCCTATAGAGTGTAGATGAATGTAGAGTGACCCAGAGGTAGTGTAGCATGAAATAAAGATATGGAAATAAAAGGTATGGGGAATTAAGAGGCTAGGGGTGGGAGAATAGGAAGAAATTGGTAAAGTAATATTAAATTTAATTAATGTAATGATTTTTTTTATTACACTAACTTAACTAAATTAAATATGAATGTGAATCATACCCTTTATTATAATTAATTAATTATATTTAGTCGATTTGATTAATTAATATTAGCTTAGCATTATTATATATATATATATATATAGATTTCTTCGAATAGATTTGTTTTTTTCTTAATAATGTGTGTTTCAGTTAAGAATAATCTATATTAATTAATACAATAACCTTAATACAAACTGATTTGGTGTAAAACAAAAATAATGGCAACAGAGTTAAATAAATCATAATGCGCATAAAAAGGTGAGATTTGTACTCCAAAAAATTACAATGTGCACAAATTTCTTTATATTTAAGATGACACATGCCCTAATTATTTTCAAAGTAAATGTTAATTGATTTTTTTTTTAACTTTATAAATAAAACCATTATTAATTGTATATTTTCGGGAAATTATTTACGTTCCCTGCCCTCTCCTTCTCTGACGTGTAAATACTTGTATGGAGATAGATTGTTCATCTGCTTTGAAACTTAATTCTATATAAAAAAATTGCTATGAACTTAATTCCTCTACCTGTATGGAGATAGCTTCTTCATCTGCTTTGAAACTTAGTTTTATATAATAAAAAAATTTCTATGAACTTAATTATTCTATAATAGTTTTTAATGACTAAAGTGAGGGATCTTGGTCATGGGAGGAGCTCAAAAAAATCAGTTTCATATTCGTATCCCTTCTTTTCTCAAAATATTTATAGTTTTGGTAGAAGATTTTAAATTTTACTACAAAGTAAGTATATATCCCTTATTTATTCAAATTTTACTACAAATAAAGCATATATCCTTTCTTTCTCAAAATATTCACTATTTTGATAACATATTTCAAATTTTACTACAAAGTAAGCACATTTTCTAAAGACTATACCATAAATATAGGGCATATCAGACATTAATACATATATTTCTCCATAAATCAACTTGTCATCCACATTTCATTGGCATTGGTGTCATAAAACACATTAACTAGGTTGTATGAAAAAATTTCCACACTAACAAGAGTTGAATATTTTCTACTAGACGAAACCTGGTTGCATGAAAAATTGTCCACACTAATAGGAGTTAAATATTTTCAGGTAGATGAAACCTGGTTGCATGAAAAACCGTCCACACTAACATGAGTTACATATTTTCTACTTGACGACATTCTTGTAGGCCAACATCATATTTTCTTGAGCGAATACCAATGGTTCTAACATTGTTTGTTATCATCTTGTTGACATAAATATTTATTTATAAATTGATTGGACTTTACATGTTGAATCACCACCTTGATTATGAGAAGGTCCTATATAAAGTTGCATTTTTATATGGATGCTTTTGGAATAAAAAGCCTACTAACATAAGTGATTCCATTGAAAATTCTATAATTGTATGCCATAAAACACGGAAATACAGACACTTTAAATAACGAAAGCTCTGTCTTCGAAATTCAAAGACCAACTAGAGTACCAAATTATAACTAATGATATGACACAATGAAACAATTAAAACCGAACCAATACTTACCAAACACTACAAAGATTGCAACCAACTCGACAAGAACTAGACTACCTATTTCTTGAGAAGCCTTGACAACAAGTGCACATTCAATAGATGCCCATTTGAAGCGTGATTGAAATATAGGCTGTGAAGTGCAGATGAAGTCATCTCTTCGGTGAAATATAGAGCTCCAAGCATTCAACTCATTTGAACTCCTATGTGTATCAATGACATATTGCATGACATGTTTCAGACAACTTTTTAGTAGAGAGTCATGGATTTATTTATTTATTTATATTTATATATTTTTTATTTATTTATATTTTATATTTTTATATTTTTTCTGAAAATTTCATGTCTCTAAATGCAAGTATTTTATTTTATTTTTATTTATTTTTATATTTAATTTAATTTAATTAATTAATTTAATTTTTAATTAATTTAATTTTTAATTTAATTTAATTTAATTTTTAATTTTTAATTTTAATTTTTAATTTTTATTTATTTATTTATTTTATTTATTTTTAATTTTAATTTTAATTTTTTTTTTTTTTTTAATTTAATTTTTATTTATTTTTATTTATATATATATTTTTAATTTTTTTTAATGATACCTTTTAAAGAACTTTCTCTCCCTACCACAATGTTTTATGGGATTTGAATAATCATAAATAACCTTATTGTTTAGTGCAACACACCTTATCTTATTCTTCTTTTAGAGGAAGCGCTTTCTTCCATGAGGTGTAAGTGCTTTATTCTATGAAGTATAAGGTTATGATTAGGTATTTAATGTACAAGCACAAACTAAATATCATAAATAATAAAAAATGGAAGGCTCAAACATGACGAAAGTAAAGAAATTCATTCAAAACTAAAAAAATATTAGAATAAAAATGTGATGTCTTAGTTAAACAATTCGAGGATAAAGTAGGAGGAAGCCCTTCAAATATCACTGGTATTAAAATAATTACAATAACAAGTTTACGAAGAATACGAAACAAACATAAAATTGAGAATAAGAGAAAGTTGAGTTATTAAAAGAGTCTCTCCATTGTTGTCAGCGTGAGAAATAAAATAAATATTGCAAAAAATAAAAACTAATTCCTATGATTTACATAGCAAAATGACCTAAAACACCTTGTCACAAAAGAATATGTAACTTCTGGGAGATGAAAAAAGTAGAGGATGAAAAATAAACTCTCTTAGAGTGCCTAGCTTGCAAATACATTATATGTAACTCTTAAAACATGTGTTATAAAACTGAACTCCACAACTTAATTTACCCATAAAATGAAATTTAGAACTTTCATCTCCAAGTTATTTGACTACAGAAACAATATTCAATAAATAAAGGTAATTAATTTAAGTTTATAAATCCTTAAATCAAATCCAATCCAATGAATGGTAATTGTCATAGCTTTATTTACCCATGAAACTAAAATGAAATTCATAAATTTCATCTCCAAGTTATTTGATCACAAAAACAATATTCAATACATAAAGATAAATAATTTAGTTTATAAATCCGTAAATCAAAGCCGATTTCAATGAATGTTAATCATCATCTTCATAAAAGACAAACATTCATAGAATAATGCATCCTCCAACAAGATCCAAGAAATTCAACAGTGTTTATATATCGGCTCTGGGGAATAAAAAATAACGAATTAGTTTAAAACATTACAAAATACTGGTAAGTGCCTAAGCCATTAAAACAAGAACATATGTTATTTGTTTCCCTTATTTATGAAATAGTGATTCCACAGTTCAAAATTTTCTTTTCCAGAGGCCATGAAGATTGCTCATTGCAGGCACATAAATTGTTCAACAGATTTCCACAACAGTAAACTCATAACTGTAAATAGAAACTCACATGTGCCCCATGTTAAGAAACTGATCAAAGGAATTCTAGACTTATGTACCATAATCCAAGTATGAATCCATACAAATATGCATGATTTTAAATGACACATGCAGCAAAAAAAAGCACAACAGAAACCACATCATTTCACCACTAGTGAATATGTATCGCCCACAAAAAAATATACTTTTAACAAGTCCATACCATTAAATTCATCTCTGAGATCAAGACGCTTATATGTTTCAAAATAAAAATATATTATATAATCTGGGAGCTGAATTCCCATATATGAATCACCAATTGTGGCTATCCATTTCCATTCTTACATATGTCAAAATTAAGTCCTAACTCTTAGCAAATCACAGAAGCTTCCAGCTGGAATTTCTCGCTGATAAGGTCTTGTTGATGGTACTGGACCTGCCAACATGTCAGGGGATCTCCCCGGTAAGAAGTCCCAACTAGACCTCAGATTGTTTGGTGTAGGAGTCCTAGAAGTGGGTCGTAAAATATCGCTTTGACATGCACAAAAAGCCAAGGAAGTTGTATGAATGGTTCTAACACGTGGAGAGTGAGGTGAGTGTGCCCCTTGGAAAAAAGCACGTGGTTAAGAAGGGAACACACGAGCAAGGATGCATCCAAAAACTGGAAGGCAAGTAAGCTGAAAATCCAAAGTGATGGTTAAACCAACACATTTCGGTAAGATTCATACATACACATACATAAAGAGTCTATACACACATGCATAAGCAAACAAATACATATATCATTTAGAGTAAACAAGATAGCTTAAATACAATTTGACATATGCATGAAATGCATTGGCTCTATTAATTAAGAAGTGAAAGTTCTAATCATACAATACAACCATGATTGAAACTAGTCCCAATAGTGGAACGTTACAGTCACTGTCGCCTGCTCCTCCAAAGAGATGTACTAGCTCTGCATTGTGGAGAAGCCAAGGCTCATTACAATACTCTCCAAGCTTTCTCTAAGATACTCCTATCGATAGCTTGGATGACCAAAATCCTGTACAATGAGTTATGAGGGACTATATATAGCAAAGGGTGGGGTGACCCTTGACATTCCCCTTTGTGACTATTCATCTACCCTCATGACTCTTCAACTACTCTATGACTGTTATATTCAACTATCGATGCTTGAACTTCCACTTGACAAGATGTTACATACAATCTGCACATGTACCCATGTGAGACAAAATAGGCTTGAGTAAGCCATGCAAGACATCACTATGACTTGGAGAACTATGGGAAGACCAGCTCTTCGACATCCTCAAAATGGTCGATAGTAGCAAACTGATGCCAAGCTTGGTAGTCCACGATGGTGTCCATGTACTCTGTGGTGACCTATTTCTGGAAACAAAATCTTGCCTCCATTGCATCCGGGTACACTTCTCTGGCTCCTCTATCCAACTCGTCTAATAACATGCACATCATTACCTTGAGTGTGGTCAGACCAACGACATATTGATGCATGGTGTCTGCATTGACGCCAAGTCTTCACTGGTGGTTATGCGCATAATATCGTCAAATTACGAGTCAAGCTCTAGTCGGACTTGTGCCTTTGTCTTTGCCTCAGTGATTGTCCCAATAGATGGGATCAAATGTGCATGCACAACAACATCCATGCTTCTGAATACTCTTTCATGGGAAGCCTGCAAACTAGTGATGAGCTACGGGAGTTCTTCATAGTTCTAGATCTGAATCCGAATATGTACCTTCATCTCAACTGCTCTAGGATTCATCATATTGGGTAAGTGTAATAGGGCTCCCTTGCATCTCATTGTCCATGTTTGCATGTAGTCAACAACAGTATGTAAGTTTGAGAAGATATGTGGCCTCCTAGCACATCGCTGCTACCAACTGTTGAGATGGGCAACTTCCTTATGCATGGTACCAAATCTGGAATACAACACTTGCATGACTGTCTCAAGGGACGATACTTCATCTAGTATCACCTTATTCAACTTTGCTCGAGCTGATGCTGTAACTAGTTCTCCTCCCTGCTTGGCCGTCTGTAACTCCTTAGTCATTCACTCATTCTTTGCTATAGAGAAGAAACAACTCGAGCTAGTGGCTTTGACATATGCTCTAGTAGCATCGACCAATGCTGCTGGATTTTTGCGCACGTCAGATACGATCACTTGTTCCTCAAAGTGAACAAGAGATGTGTGGACATTTAGAGTAGACACTCTACGTGATTTCACAACTCTATGATGCAACTCGTCGAATGATATGTTGTGTATCTCTTCTTTCGGCTTGTCTCTGAGGATCTCAGTGTCCCCTTGGTCGCTCAAGACTTGCTCTGCTTTTGGATCTGGTGAAGCTGGTGGGTTGACCTCTTGGTGGTAAGGCATGAGGTCGATGTCTTACTATAACTCTGGTTGCTCTATCTCCATATCCATCTTCTCAAGTGCTCTTCAATCTCTTGAGTGAAGTCATGCTCCTGCGACTGATCACCCTATCTGCTTTTTTCCATTTATTTGGATGAGTCGACTACCAGTATGGGCGTGGTTTCCTCTGTTTGTACATGTTGTGCCCCCTTCTATACCTGTCCTTGATGTGCTTCCTTCTCCTGTCTACGTAACTCATGTTCCCTCCGGAGTTGCTCCTTCAACTCATGCAACTCCTTCACTATTTCCTCCATCCTATGTTTTTCTCTCTGCCTTTGCATGTTCCTCCTGTCGCATTGTGGTCTCTTCGCCTCTATTGAAAAAATATTCTTTCTGCACAAGTGGGTTTTCTTTGAACTTGTATCTTTGTTTTGCCTCCACGCTGTTGAAAATATTTCTCTTACCTTTGTTGTGTGCCGATATGTTTACCTCTACTATTGTTGGTGCTAGTGCTCTCCTAGATGTTGCTTCATGCTGCTTTGCTAACCATTCCACATCGATGTCAACCGGTTCATTGGGCATGGAGAAGTTGTGACAATATCTCCACGGGTCTTCCTCAACCTAATGATACGCCCCGTGGATGCACGGAAACTGTACTCTCGTGAAGTGATCCTTCACAAAACGATGTGGGTCATAAGGATACAAGATTCGGGTGTCGAAAGGATATTTATTGAACTCTTTTGCTTCGACATCTGCATGCTTGAGATTCTGTATCTCGTACAAACTAATCTGCAACAGAAGAGTGGGACAAGGTGCCTTCTTCTTCCGGTGCAGCCTAGCTGACAGTCCTGCCAAGATATGGTATGATACTTCTTGCATGACAAACTTGTTTGTGGCAAACTTCAGCAAAGCATGCGGAGGCTTCTCTGTGTTGTACCTCTGTATGAAGGTGCTAGACGATGAGGCATACCGCTTGGCTATGTCAATCAGTGCCTCCATTGATGCCTTCGACATGCAAGGTGGATCCTACTCAACTATCATCTTGTACACCGGCGTGACAAAATGATCTAATAGTTGTGTGATGACCCCTTGGAAGCTGCTTTCAGAGAACAGTTTACAATAAGTGTTGACAGAGGTTTTCGCTGATGTTTATGCCCACTTCAAGCCTGAGAACTGCTAATGGGCACAGATTTCATTAGTATGTAAGCGGACATGTAGATTTCTGCAAGATGCCATATGGGCGGCTGCCGAATTCCTGTTACCTATTCCTTTAGCCTGTGAGCCAACCTGTCGAACCAGTTGCATGCTTTTCCCTCACTGGCCAGTTGGTCCAATGTGATCACCCAACTTTGCGGGAAGGTCTTCGTGCTCTCTTGGCCATATGAGCGACATGCAAAGATTACCAAGTATTGATACGCCTTTCATAGTATCTTCATCTTGTAAATATGGTTGGGTGTCATCCTGAATTTGGCTAGCTCCTTCACCTAGTTCTTCAAGATATCCCTTGAGTTGATATTGTTGCTGGGTATGTTGAAGGGTGTGCCCATGGTGATCACTGGCTTTGGAAAATGGTACATCTGCTGATAATCCTGTGCCTTAAAGGTAGCAATCTCCATCCTGTTGACACTTTTCAATGTCATCATCTCGGGATCAGTGTGCGAGACGATCCAATATATCATGAATGTGAATGGGAACGCAGGGTATCTGCATGAAATCAGGTACAAGCCAGAATTGTGAATGTTCACATAAACTTGGCGGTCTTCAAGATTTTCCCCAAATGTGCCTGAGAATGCATCATTGACCTCTTGTCATTTCAATGTGATTTATTTGTCTACGATCAAATTGGTGTCTTCGAATATCAATAAACTCATAAACACTCGCTCAACTGCTCCTCTAGTTGCACTTCCATCAGTGTCCTTTGATCATGCTCTCTTGGAGGTCATTGATCCTAAACTGCTAAGAGACGGAAGAACACCTGCTATATATGGAGACATGGCGACATGCATGGCAAGAAATTTGTTAGCTAAAACCAAAGAAAACTTGAGGACTGACATGCAACATACCTGGGGAACTGCTGGAAAGGATTACGCAATATTCAATGGGAGGCAAAGAGACTGACTGCCAAAACTGTGCAAAAGGTAGTTCAGACTGTCAGGAGGCTAGTTGGCTTCTGGAATTGCATAATGCACAATCCAGACTAGCCTGTTGGGTGTTGAGATTGCGCAATGCACAATTTCAGCTGGCAAGAGATGCAGGCCCAAGGTGTGTTGTGCAATTTTCTGGGCCAACAGTCACTGCCTCTCAGAATTACGTAAGGAAACACTGGAGGGCATTGAATAGCGAGATTTGGGAATTTTCTAGGAGGAAGGGAAAGCCTTCCCTCTCAGCATTGCGCAATGTTGTTTGGGTGAGGCAGAGTTTGGGCCAAGGTTGCCTAGACCCGGTGATGGGCAACTGAAAGCATATGAAAATGTGAATGCATGGTGATGATGAGTGTAAGTAGGAGTGAATGATCGCGCATGAAAATAGTGAATGAGAGATTCAAAAAATGGAACAACATGCATGTGTGTGAAACAAGTCGCCGAATCGGCGACCGTTCGTGCAAAACAATGTCATGCATGTGACAGTAGTGAGATGGAAACGAAAATTGAAATGGTGCTTGTACAGGCTAACATGCATGCAAACGAAAACTGAAATGGTGCTTGTACAGGCTAACATGCATGCAAACAACAACAAGCATTCATAGAAATCAAGCAAACAATAGTCACAAGCCAAAACACAAAAAGCAACAGAAATGCTGCAAAAGAGAAGTAAAGCGAACTTACCCAAAAATAGTTGAGTTGTATGTGTCAAAGACTCCTAGATGTGCTGTGGGATGTCAAAGCTCCAAGATCGATGTGAAGAATGAGCTCTGAAGTGTCGAATGAATAATCTTGAGGCTCATGACATGCATGCCACAAATCTAGGAAAAAGCGACATTTGGAGGAAAGTTTCTAAAACGATCTTTGCACATAACCTCCAGCTGTTAAAAATAGCTCCCTAAAATATAGGGATACTTTCTACATGTTGAGTTTTGATATTTCAAGAAAAAGCAGCCCACGCATGCAAGTCAATTTTTCTCGATCCTGGAGGGAACCAGTCAACCTGAAGGCACATGCAACAACCTGCTTGATTGAGAGGGGATTTGCACAATTTCTGGGAGGAAGCTGGGCTGGTTTTCAAGAGGGATTGCACAATTCGTGGGAGGAGCAACTGATTGCTGCCTAGGATTGCACAATTTCTGGGTTGAGCTACAATGTTGGCCCAGATTGTGTAGTTTCCACTGGGAAGACTGTTTGATAGGGTTGCGCAGTTTCTGGGCCCAACAAGCTATCAGTCAAATTTGCACAATTTCTAGACGGAAGGATGGTTCCCCTCTAGAGTTATGCAATTTCTTGAGGGATCTTCTTAGCCAGCAGCTAGCCTGATTCTGTGATTGCAGCCTGTGAGGGGAGTGAAGCAAGCTATCATGCATAGCCTAACAAGCTGCTAAAAAACCAAAGAAGCTCATGTACTTGAAAATGCAAGACATGCTGCTGAGGATGGTTGGTAGGGAGGCTCCAAAACGAAGCTAAGGAAAAATTTTGGAGGGTGGTTGTAGCCACTACAATAGGTCTTAAAATAGCTACAAGCATAGCTAATAGGTTTCGTTTGTCCATGGAAATGTACACTTTAACCTTTCTACAATTTTGTGCATGAGTCAGTCTTGCTCACTACCTGAGCAATTACATAAGTTATACCTTCTTAGTTCTAACTAAAGTTTTTACAACTACTGGCGAATAATTCACACATTGTATGGCTAAACAGGGAAAATTAAATTTGGTCCCTGTTCAATGCTTTTAAGACCTATATTGTAGCCTGGAAACTATTTCTTCCACTCCAAAGACCTTTCAACAAAAAAAAAAAAAAAATCTTCTTGCACAAGTTCCTTTAATGAGAGAATACAAACAGCTTTGGGGACAACTCTCAAAATGTCAAAGTGAAAAACAACCCTGCAACGAGTTTAAATAAAACCCATCTGACAAGCTAAAGCTTCAAAACTTGAAAGAAAAACAAAAGTGGTTATAAAGAAACCTTTAGACCAGAGTTATGTTTCCTCTGCTATGTAGATCTTGTATTTTTTACGACATTGAAAAGACACAAATATTGCAATTTATACGGCTTTAAAAAGAAGTAGACAAGTACGAAAGTTAGGCAAGGCGAAGCGAGTACATGCAGTGCGTGGTAATGACAGCAAGCCCATTCGTGTTGAAGCCATTTAAGTCCTAAATCTCTTCTAATCGCAAAAGCTTCCAGCTAAAAGTTCTCGCTGATAAGGTCTTAAAATAGATGCAAGAATAACTAATAGGATTCATTTATGTCCATGGAAATTTACACTTTACCCTTTCTACAACTTTGTGCATGAGTTGGTCTTGCTCACTACCTGAGAAACTACATAATTTATACCTTCTAAGTTCTCACTAAAGCTTTTACAACTACCAGGGAATAATTCACACATCTGTTGGCTAAATAGGGAAAATTAAATTCGGTCCCTGATTAGTGTTTCAATACCTCTTTTGCAGTATGGAGACTGTTTCTTCCACTCCAAATACCTTTCAACAACAAAACATTTCTTCTTGCACAACTTCCTTTAACGAGAGAATACAGATAACTCTGGGGACAACTCCCAAAATCTCAAATTGAAAAACAACCCTGCAATGAGTTTAAAGAAAACCTATCTGATAGGTCGATGCTTCAAAAATCAAAACAAAAACAAAAGGGGTTATAAAGAAACCTTAAGAAACCTTCAAAGCAGAGTTCTATTTCCTCTGCTATGCAAATCTTGTAATTTTTACGGCCTTGAAAATACACAAATTTTATTTCTATGGATTTGAAAAGAAGCAGACACTTAGGAAAGCAAGGGAAGGTGAAGTGAGTACCTGCAGTGCGCGGAAATGACAACGAGCCCATCTGTGTTGAATCCATCGCAACTGGTAAGCACGAGAACCTTGAAATTAGGAAAAGAATGTGCAAGGAGCTCAAGGGAAAAGAACTTGTGACAGACTGCCTCAAAAAAATAGGAGGGAAGTGTACTCTTTCAAGAATTTGGTGGAGCGATAAATGATTATAAAGGTGACACTATTGAGATTTGATGACAACAATTAAGGATGAAGAATATCAACAACGTCACCAACAAGAACCTCACAACAAAATTCCTATCGACATAATTATTAAATTAGCCAATAGATCAAGAATAAAACTGGAAGGTATAATTTAAAATCTAATAGTCTACTTAAATTCTTAGGAATATCCGATAGACTTTTAGTTCGACAACCTAATTCTAATGTGCGTGGAAATCCCCTTATCATCAGAAGACCATGGCTAGCTACATTTGATGCATTCATTAGTTGTAGATTAGGAAAATTGTTAATTTCAAAGGGAAGTGAAAGTAAACAAATTACATTATATGCCCGCTCTAAATCACTCAATGAATTGGAACAATTACATGGATAAAAGAATTAGATTCATAGGAACAAATAGTTCAACCTATATTCACTATTAATCAAGTTATTGATTCCATGGATACAACAAATGAAAAATTGTTAGATTATTTCATTTGTAATCCATATATTGGGGAACATTTAAAAGCATCTTAATATATGGCTATAGAGTCATCCGTCATAACTTTTTTTGCAAGAAGATTGTACAACAAATTCGTCATAGTCTTTATTTTAGACAATTTATCATGTAACTCAATGACTAATTCAAATAGTGAAACTATTGAAATTGAATCAAGGAAAACTTTGAATATCACCTCAACATGGAAGCATCTCAAAAAATCCAATTGATTTAAGTATTAAAGAAATATTCTAAAGCATTAGCTTCAGATTACACAAATATGCAAGTAATTCATCCTAGCACATGCATTCATCATATCTACATATATAAAGATGCAAAACCTAAAAGGCACCCTCAACAACAAATGAACCCAATACTTAAGGAGATATTCAAAGACAAACTCCAAAATTTATTAAAGGTAGATGGTATCTACCCTATCTCCAATAGTGAACGGTTTCTTCTTTAGTTGTCATTCCTATAAAGAATGGGAAATGGTGAGTCTTTCTTGATTGTAGAGAATTAAATAAATATACACTCAAGGATCACTCTCCTTTACCATTCATCAATCAAATCCTAGACACCCTTAGCTGGGAAGAAATATTTTCCCTTCTTGAATGGGTTTAGTGGCTACAATAAAATCAAAATAGCTTTAGAGTATCAGGGCAAAACAAATTTCACATGCCCTTGGGGAACATATACCTATAAGATATTACCCTTCAATTTGCATAATGCATCAACTACATTTCAAAGAAAAGTCCTAACCATATTTTTTGATTTAATACATGAATGTGTTGAAATTTATATGGATGATATTTTTGTATATGGAGATACTTTGGAAGAATCTTTCGTTAACCTAGAAAATGCTCTAAAGAGATACATAGACACCAACTTCTCCATTAGCATTGAAAAATGTTTTATGCTATTAACAAAAGGGATTGTACTGGGATATCATATATCTATTGAAGGAATAACAATAGATACAACTGAAATTGAAATCATTTCTAAATTACCAATTCCATCAATTCAAAGAGAAGTAAGAAGTTTCTTAGGTTATGCAGCGTATTATTGTTGGTTCATAGAAATTTTTAGCAAAATATCCTTGTCATTTTCAAATTACTTGCTAAAGACATTGAATTTTATTCGAATCCTAATTGCTAGATTTCTTTTGAGAAGCTCAAAGAAAAACCATCCACAACACCAGTGTTAAAAGAGCCTAATTGAGCTTTACCATTTCACATCTCCATAGATGCATTCAATACAATAGTAGGGGAAACATTAGGTCAAAAGGAGAGCCTCAAGACTTATGCCATTTATTTTATTAGTAAATATTTGAGCCCCGCCGAGCTCAACTACACTATTACTAAGAGGGAAATTTTGGAAGTTGTGCATGCAATTAACGAATTCCAAAACTATATCACTGACTATGAAATCTGTATCCATACAGATGATTTTTCCGTCAGATTCTTAATGAATAAACCTATTATTAATGGTAGAATAATAATACGTTATTGTTGTTACAAGAGTTTAAGATACTCATCATAGGTCGTCATAAAAGGGAAAATAAAGTGGCGTATTTTCTATCACACCTTAATAACCTCGATGAGATTGATCCAATATCTGATACTTCTCCAGATGGAAATTTTCTTCTATATATTACAACTCCATAGTTTTCTTATGTGGAAAATTACTTTTCTTCAAAAGGTTACTTCCCCATTTCACATCAAAATAAAAGAAAAGTATAATCAATCAAAGTGTTATATATTCTTGGATTAAAGGAAATATCTTTTAAATAGGCCTAACTTTGTAATTAGACTATGTGTAAGAGAAGATGAAATGTTAGAAATTTTAAAAGTTTGTTATGATGAACTTGGTGTTGGGCATTTTGCAGATACGAGAACTAGTTATAAGATACTTCATAAAGGATAATATTCATTGTCCTTTTTTAAGGATACCACAAAATATGTTTGAAGTTGTGACAATTGTCAGTGGATAGGCCAACTTTTATCCTTTGATGAAATTCCCTTGCAGCCACAAGCTCCCATAGATCCATTTGGAAAATGAGCTCTAGATTTCATACGTCTTATCAATCCTACATGAAAAGGAAAAAGATAAATTATGGTATGTACTAATTATATTACTAAGTGGGAAGAGGCAAAAACATTACCAAGAGCTTTAAATAAATCAATATTTATTTTTCTCTTTGAAGGAATTTTTGTAATAGTTGGAGTCCCTAGAGAAATTGACACTGATCATGGAGAACAATTTACCTCTAAACTTGTGTAAGAAATAGTGGAAAAGTATAAGATAAAGCATCAAAATTCCACTCCTTATCACCGACATGCCAATGTTAAGGAGGAATAAACAAATAAAATTTTGGATAATCATGACCAAGAATATTTAGCTATATCAAAAGGACTATTTAGAAAGGCTTCAAGATATTTTGCAGTCTTATAGAAAAACTTGGAAAAGTACTATCGACTTTACTCCTTATGAATTGGTATATGGTAAGCAGATGATTCTTCCCATTAAATTTCAAGTTCAAACCTTGAAACTAGCAATTGGGTCAGGGTTAGATCTATCATGGACACAATAAGAAAGAAGCATGCAGTTGAATGAGTTAGATGCGTTGAGATAGGAAACATTACAAAAAACTACTTTCATCCAACAATAAATATCAAAATTGCATGATAGGTTCATTAAGAAAAAGGAATTCAAAGTTGGTGGCTAGGATTTGTTTTTTCATTCTAAGTTTAAATATTTCAAAGGAAAATTCACCACCCACTCGCTTGGCCCATATGAAATGGAGGAAGTATTTGAAAATGGAACAGTCATGAAAAATACAATTGATGAATAATAGATTTCGCTTGTGGTCGATTTTTATAGGATGAAACTTTACAACAAGCCCACAAATTGGGAAGAATTTATGTCATTATTTTAGCAAGTTGAGATACAGGTTGTGGATACTTGCACATATACCCCTATTCCTCTTCCATCTATAAATTTCTTTTCCAAAAATATTAAATAAAAAATAAACGAGAAACATTTTATGAAAAATAAAAGGATAAAATGATAAAAAGTTTAGTTGTGAAAATCTAGGTTCTTGGAACAACGTGAACTTTATTTTTCATTGGAAATCCAAGCAATTGGCCAATGAAATTAATAAATAAAATATCTACCCACTGGTTTCATTTTTATTCAAAATTGTTAATAATATCTAATGAATATTAAGTAAGAATATAAGAAGAATACTCATCAAAATAAGTTTTTAATTTGTGTGAATAAACTCAAAGGATATTGCATGGAAATTTGTATAAACTATTGTCGTTGAATACTCTATTGTTTAAAATTTTTCCAAAAGCTCTAATTTTGTTCCAATGCATAGGTACTGTTAGCACTCCAAGAAACTCTCCTAGGTTGTAGCTCAGAGATGCCTGGTAACATATAAATCTTCAATATCATTCTCTGAACTATTGGAATGGATTGGGGTTTGGATCAAGTCAGATGACTGTTTCAACTCTGTTTTCACTCAAGACATGCATGAACACCCTCATCTTGATAAGGCTTTAGACCACTAATGCTCAATAGTTTATAGATTCAATGAATAGATAGAGAATCCTAACTGTACCAGCAAATACATACATAAACACATATGAATGGCTAGCTACAGATAGTAAAGGAAGCTTGCAAATCTAATTTATCAACGCAGAGATAAGATGACAGTTATCTGGCATTAGACACGGAAGAAAACATGAATAACATATTCAAGTGCAAGCTTAGAACAAAGGAGAAGATGGCGATTGAACATGTAACAACAAAAGAATCTTGTATTACTGGAATGAAGATGAGACACTAGGAGGAAAAGAGTATCCACAGTCTCCAAAAGTTGAACCCTTAATACTTCGAACTTTCAGCCATTTATAGGCTTTTTACAATGCTCTCGAACTCTCTGAGGCTCGAGATGTCTTAATATATCCCCTTCGTCTCCTAACTACTTGATGCCATAACCAGACATTCATGAGCTCAGAGGGCTCTTCTTCTAACAAACATAGTAACCAAATTCTGGTAATTTCGCCACGTTGTTAGGTGGCTCGCTCGTGCCAGCGATGCTCCATGATCACTTCTATTGATTTGGTTGCATCGTGTTGTGGCTTTTTCCCCTTTCGGCCATGCATTTCGTTATTTCGGTTCAACTATCCGACTGTCAAAAACACTGATAGAGCCAACAAATTTCCTCCTCGAGTGACTGATGGGAAGTGGGGTGTGGGGGAATTTGGGCCGTTGGATGGTGTGGATCGATGGAGGAGATCCATCGTCGGAGGCTGGAAGTCGTGGTGGGAGTGGAATAAGTCTGAGCCGTCAGATCTCAGATGAGAAAATCGAATGACTATCGAGCGGAGTAGGTGCTTGAAGGATAATTTCAGGGAACAGTTTATTCAAATGGAAATGGTTTTATATCAGGCGATCATTGGGCAGTAAGCGGTAAAGGCTAGAGCCCGCCCGATTCCATTCATCATGTGCCACGTAGTAGTGTGGAGAGAGAGGAAACCGCTTTTATTGGGCAGGTAACCCTCTCGCTTGTTGCTTGAGCGATATGCACGATAGCTGTTAGATCTGGCGGAAATGATCTAACGGTGGTAAATGGTCAAGCATATAACATCGGTCGGGTGAAGTATGGACCGTCAGATCAGTGGGAAGATCGACGGCAGGGATCAGAGATTGGAGAGCGTAGTGGAAAGGAGACGAACCGAGAGCCGACCCGCCGATTTTATGAGCGTGGGTGTATAATTTTGAAGTCTGGCTCATGGAAAAAGCGGCACAAGAGGAGATGTGGGCCATCAGAGCTAAAACATGGGTCATTTCCATTAAAATAGCTGCAACGCACCTCAGGGCTAAAACTAGCTCCTTTTGGGGATGAAAGCCTCCTTGTGAGGTTTCAATAACTACAGACTACTGCCTTTCCAGTAACAACCAAAACAAACTTATCTCCTAGTGTTCCATTGGGCATGGAGTTTATTTGCATAGAAAAAAAAAACTGAAAAAAACCTATTGCAATATTAAGGCCTTAAAGCCCTATATGAAGTAAAGTTTCAAAAACCACCCATTAACTGGGCCATCAAAAACACCTTTCCCCTCCAAATTTTGCAGAATGAAAGTATTGTTCATCTCAACTTGAGAAATGACAAACGGTCCCGTCCATAAGGAATCAAATTTACCATGGTTGCCCTTCTTTTCCTTCAATGCATCCCATTTGAGAACCCAGTCACCAACCTGAAACTGTCCATTTTTTCCTTTCTATTAAAGGTTTCTTTGATCTTCTTCTGATGAATGCTTGACTTCTCAACCAGTTGTTATCTGATATGCTATAATTCAACCAAGTTACTCATTCTCCTCGCCATGTCGTTCTCTTCATCCTATTCTTCTTGCAAGAATTTGGCCACAGGGAGAATCAGCTGGATAGGAAAAACAACATCAACGCCATAAACCAGCGTAAATGGAGAATTTCCTATGGACTTCTTGTTCTCACCTATGAAGTCCAAGCCCCACTGCTGGAAGGGACCATTGGCGTGTACTGGCTTCAAGGGCAGAGATTTTAGATGTTGTCTTCCTGCAAACCTTTGACATCTGTCACAAGACTTCACAAAATAAAACACACCAGAGAACAGAGTAGGCCAGTAATACCCAGCTCTCAAGATCTTGTGGGCTATGGTTTTCCAATAATGATGCCCTCCATAGATGCTAGAATCGAATTGGTGCATGACTTCCACAGAATTTCCTTTGTCTAGACATCTCAAGAGGATCCCTAATGGGTCTTTCCAATAAAGCAAGTTTTCATTAATGCATAATTTGGTTGATCTGAGCTTAATGGCTCAGGCTTGACTTGAGCTATGCCCTGGAGGGACTTCTAGCTTCTACAAAAAATGAACTACACTGGAATACTATTGGACAGGTGGCTAGATTTTCATCCAAAGACTGATTCTTCTCTTGCTCTTTTGTCGCTTCCTCTGTCCGCTCACCACCTGAATTTGAACCCATGCAATTGATGTCTAACAAACTACAATTTTCATCGGCCATAAGCTTAGCTAAGCCCTAACCTTTGACAAGCTTGGTGGGCTTCACCTCTATGTTGAACTCTATGAATTTTGCAATCCATTTAGCTTTCTTTCCATCAATATCTAGCTGAGTTAGAACATCTTTTACTGAGGCTGAAGGTACATATGTAATCACTTTGGAATGCAGAATATAATTCTGAATGTCTTTAAATATTTTATGAGAGAATAAGCTTTTTTTCAATAAGGTCATACCTTAGTTCAACATCCCTCAGAGTTTTGCTGAAAAAGGCCATAGGGTGCTCTACACCTTCATCATTTTTCTGCAATAGAACTGTTGCAAGTGTATCATAAGAGGCAAAAGAAAGATATAAAACTCCCTGGTATAATCTAGACTGATTAGAGTGGGAGCTTCCATGATAGCTTGTTTGATGGCTTCTAAAGAGCTTCTTGCACCATCTGTCCATTTTATTTCTGATCCTTTCTTCAGCATGGAAGTGATGTGCTTCACTAGCTCTGCAAAGTTTGAAATAAATCTCCTGACAAAGTTAATCTTACCCGGGAAAGATTGAATGTCCCTTTTTGACCTTGGGATGGAAAATGTTTGAATTGCTTGAACTCTTGCTGGATCGATCTTCACACCTTCAGCAAAAACAATATGTCCCAGAAGTTTGCCTTCTTCTAGAGAAAACTGTGACTTCTTTGGATTCACAAAAATTCCAAATCGTCTACACTTCAGAAACACCTTCTTCAAATGTTGCAAATGATCCTTGTGATTGCTAGAAAACACTATTATGTCATCAAGGTAAATAAGGACAAACTTTTCCTTCTCTCCCACAAAGGCTATGTCCATGGCCCTCTAAAAAGTAGCCCCAGCATTCATTAGTCCAAAAGGCATCTTGGAGTACATGAAAGTGCCCCAAGGAGAAGTGAAGGTGGTCTTTTCCTAATCTTCTGGATGTACGACAATCTAATTGTAACCTAAAAATCCATCTAAGAAAGACATGACTCTAGCCCCTGAAACTTTTTGCAGCAAGTGTTCCATCTTAGGGAGGGGATAGTTGTCTTTTTTAGAGCATTTTTTTAGATTCCTGAAGTCAACAGAAAGCCTGATTTCTCCATTCTTCTTTCGTACCACCACAAGGTTAGCTATCCACATTGAATACCTTAGGGGAACTGTTATCTTGGCATCCAACAACTTCTTTATTTCCTTTTCAATCAAAGGCAATAAGAGAGGGCTGATAGGTCTTAATTTCTGCTTAAAAGAGATGGTGTTCTTCTCCGGTGGAATCTTATGCTGAATGATGTTGGTGTCATAGGTCTTAATATCACTGTACTCCCAAGCAAAAGTATCAGCAAATTGTTTCATCAGGGTGCAATACTCAGAGTTTTGGGCAGAAGACAAGTGAGTGGACAAATTTATGTACTTTGGATGGGCTGGACTCCCCACATTATGTCTATGACCTGTAGACTCATTTTCTTTTTTGGTAGGCTTATAAGGAACATCATTATGATAAAAAAACTTCTCTAGGGGCACCAATCTTTTGGGTATATGGTTACTAGGCAGCTGAACAATGCTATCCTGACCAATCTCATCCTTTAGCTTGGACTAGTTGTATTCTTCAATGGTTTCGCTTTCGTGGTCAATGTGCATTTCAAAAAATTCATCAATGACTTGTAAAAACCTATTAATTTCATCATCATCTTCAAAAAATTTCCAGTATTTGACATTGTCAGGCAGAGATGGTCTATATTTCACCTCAACTTCATAAGTCAATTTAGGAGGCAAAGGAGGAATAAATGTGCTAGCAGACACACAAAGGGAATCAACAAGCTGGTTCTTCATTCTAGGGATGTAAGAAATGTTGAAACTATTAAAAAAACCCTTGAGCTTCCATGCCCCATCTCTGTATGCTTTCAACCTTGGATGCTTTTCTTGGAAAGTTTTGTTGACCTGTTGAATGATAAAGTCTGCATCTCCAAACACCTTCAGACCTTTGATGCCCATTTCTTTAGCAATGTTTAAGCCCAATATCAAGGCTTCGTACTCTGCTATGTTATTTGTGACTGAAAAATTTAAATTGAAATATAAATGAATGCATTATTGTGTGGAGGACACAAGGACTACACCTGCCCCTGTAGCTTCCTTAGAGCAAGCTCCATCAATGAACATGTCCCAAATTTGTGGGCCTTCTTCCTCTGTGATCTGGCAAACCGGTTTCTTAAGCCGCATTGAGGCCAACTAGGATTCTTCAATCTGAAGAATACAAGATCAAAAATCAGTGTCGACAACATAAATGGGATGATTAGTGGGATTCCTTTCATCACTGACGATATAAGCCAACTGAGTTTCTCTGTATAATCTCCTACTCTCACCTCCAAAAACTAGGACAGTAGCATAGGACAGATCATTTTGCAATGTTTCACCTAATCTCTTGATACAACCTCTGGAAAGCAACATGCCAAACTTGGGGGGTACATCTGCTACCACAATATCCATCATCATGCTCTTCATGGGCAACTGAGACAAGGTGATGGTTAGGTCCTTGATTAATCCCAAACATTTCACTTTTCTAGAGTCAAAAGAAAATAGGTCATGATAAGACTTGGTAATGTCAAGACCCAACTCATCCATGACAGCCTTGGGAATTAGATTATGGAAGGATCCTATGTTTAGAAGGCAGTTGTGAAGGATTTTGTCATGAGTAGTCAAAGAGACATAGAATGATGAGAAGTTTTCATCACAATTTTCAATCATTGGGCTAAGAAAATTAACTAGTTTGTCATCTTGCAGATTTACATAGTCAGTGGAGGCTTGGATGGCTTTAGGCTCAAGGGCCTCGAGGCTAGAGCTCTTGAAGGACTCATTCTTCACTAGTTCAGTCAGAGGTATAGGTATGCTTAGATTCTAAATTTCTGATTCAAAACTCAAAGGAGAAGGAGACTTGTTAAAGCCTCTTACCTCATGAGCTGGAGCTTTGAGGATGATGGGATCAGTTGCCGGCCATTTCTGCTTTTTAGCTTGCTGTATTGCAAGGACAACAACTCTCTAAACATGAGTTTCCTTGGCATTATTCATCTTCGACCTCAGATCATATCTGCGTTGATCATCAGTTTTCAGAACAACTCCACCATCCCACCCTTGGCTGATCTGCTAATTGAATAATGAATTTTCATAGGTAGCTGAGGTAAAAAAGGAGGCACTACCTTTTTTTTCTAGAAAATGGATCTAATCATCTTCTTCAAACTGCTCTTCTTCCATGACTACATTTTGGAAAGGGGTCTTCACCCTTTGGTCTTCATTGGCATCTTTACTTCTTTGCAGAATCTGCAACTGCTCATTAGTTCTTCTATATGGATTTGCATTTCTAGGAGCAACGGTGTTAGGAACTCTTCCTTTTCCAGGGTGCTACTCAACCTTTAATTTGGAGATTTCAGAGGCTAGTGACTCTATCATCTTGGTCATTTTATCTATCTTGGGATCTGAAGATGATGAAGATTCGCCCCTCTGTCTCCTTCTATCAACATTCCCCTTGAGCTTCTCTGCAACCATGATGTTTGATTCTACTTCCAAGGCTGCATCCTGCATATCAACCAAGGTAGCACATCGTCTCTCCCTCAATAGTAGACAGAAATCAGAATCAAAGGCACTGGCATAGGTGAGTTTAGTAGAGGTAGTGGTGGGTTTTACTTCAGCTGGTATCTTGTTGTACATGCGGTTAAACCTCTTATTATAATCATACAACAACTCACCATTTTCCCTCTTTAAGTTCCCAAAATCAGTGTGGTATTAGAGTATATCCTTCTTACCCCCCCAATGCTTTAGGAATGTATCATCTAAAGCCTCAGTATCTTCTATAGACCTTGGGGTCAGTTCTCTGAACCATTTTCTAGCCTCCCCATCTAGACTTTGGAAAAAGACACTCATCCATACATCATCTTCACTAATGTCTAGGTTATCAGCATAGCTAGAGAATGATTCAAGATGTTCCTCGACTGTAACACCTTCAGTCCCAGTGAAATTAGGCATATACTTCTAATACTCTCCAGTAGGCATGGCATTCAAAGGAGTGGGCAGTACTAGAGGTCCATACCTAAAAGCTATGATTCTTTCCATTTTGGTAGGTGTTGCCATAACTGTGGTGGCTATAAGGGTACTGGAAGTCTGGATGAAAAAGGGTTGAGGAGTGACTGATAGGACTAAAGGAGTATGATGGATAGGAGGAGAGGCTTCCTTCAGGCTTACAGTGAAAGGAGAACCTAAAGAATAAGGAGCTCTATGAAACTCTGAGATTTTTTCTTCACTACTAGTATTAGATGATATACCCTCAACATGTATTTGTTCTATTACAGGATTTTCTTGAAGAGATATAGAATATTGTTTAGAGCTACCTGAACCTGATGCTCCTTTTTGCAACGTCTTTCTTTCTTTGATGATTTTTTCAGGGTTAGGTACTGGGTCAGCTCGTGGCTTCTGAGGATTTCTCTAAGTATGCCTCACAAACTGAGCCAGAACTATGGAGTGGAGTCGCCAAGAGGTTTGTCCTCCAGTAGAGTCGCCAGATAGATGACTACAACCCAAATAGTCTTGAGGCTTTGTCTATCATTAAAGCTAGATCTGTGTTGTCCCCTAGGGAAGCTGAGCTTCAGTTTTCTCTCCCCGGCAACGATGCCAATTATGTTAGCACTCCAGGAAACTCTCCTAGGTTGTAGCTCGGAGATGCCTGATATCATATAAATCTTCAATATCGTTCTCTGAACTAGTGAAATGGATTGGGGTTTGGATCAAGTCAGATGACTGTTTCAACTCTATTTTCACTCAAGACATGCATGAACACCCTCAGCTTGACAAGGCCTTAGACCACTAATGCTTAATAGTTCATAAATTCAATGAATAGATGGAGAATCCTGATTGTACTAGTAGATACATACATAAACACATATGAATGGCTAGCTAAAGAAAGTAAATGAAGCTCGCAAATCTAATTTACCAGTGCAGAGATAAGATGACAGTTATCTGGCATTAGACACAGAAGAAAACATGAATAACCTATTCAAGTGCAAGCTTAGAATAGAGGAGAAGATGGCGATTGAACATGTAACAACAAAAGAAGCTTGTATTACTAGAATGAAGGTGAGACGCTGGGAGGAAAAGAGTATCCATAATCTCCAAAAGTTGAACTCTTAATGCTTCGAAATTTCAGGCATTTATAGGATTTTTACAATGCTCTCAAACTTTCTGAGGCTCGAGATGTCTTAATCTAACCTCTCTATCTCCTAACTACTTGATGCCATAAATAGACAATCATGAGCTCAGAGGGCTCTTCTTCTAACAAACATAGTAACCAAATTCTGGTAATTTTGCCACGCTGTCAGGTGGCTCGCTCATGCCAGCGATGCTCCATGATCACTTTTTTTGGTTCAGTTGCATCATGTTGTGGCTTTTTCCCCTTCTGGCCATGCATTCCGTTATTTCGGTTCAACTGTCTGACTGTCAAAAACATTGACAGAGTCAACAAATTTCCTCCCCAGGTGACTGATGGGAAGTGGGGTGCAGGGGCATTTGGGTCGTTGGATGGTGTGGATTGATGGAGGAGATAAATCGCCAAAGGTTGGAAGTTGTGGCGGGAGCGAAATAAGTCCGAGCCGTCAGATCTCAGATGAGCAGATCGAACGACTATCGCGTAGAGGAGGTGCTCGAAGGATAGCGCCTGGGAATGGTTTATTCAAACAGAAATAGTTTTATATCAGGCGATCATCGAGTGGTAAGTGGTAAAGGTCGGAGCCCACCCGATTCCATTCATTGCGCGCCACATAGCAGCAGGGAGAGAGAGGAAACTGCTTTTATCGGGTGGGTATCCCTCTCGCTTGTTGCTTGAGCGATATGCATGATAGCCGTTAGATCTAGCAGAAATTATCTAACGGTGGTAAATGGTGGAGCATATAACGTCGGTCGGGTGAAGTGCGGACTGTCAGATTAGTGGGAAGATCGACGACGGGGATTAGAGAATAGAGAGCGTAGCAGAAAGGAGACAAAACGAGAGCGGGCCCATCGATTTTATGAGTGTGGGTGTATAATTTTGAAGTTTGGCTTATGGCCAAAGCGGCGCAAGAGGAGACGTGGGCCATCGGAGCTAAAATAGGGGTCATTTCCGTTAAAATAGCAGCAACGCACCTCACGGCTAACAGGTACAACCAATGTACTATCCATCTCTGAAGAAGCAAGGTTGTTCTCAGTCTTGAGGAGGACATGGAGGAATTTTCAAAGAAGCTAAGGGAATATTCAAGTTTCCAGAATAAAAGAAGCTAAAGATCTATTCAAGTTTCCAAACTGGCCAACACCAAGAATATCATCATTAGCATCAAGGAGCAAAACAAAGTTAAGAACAACAAGAAAGTGAAGGTTTGGTAAAGGTCACAATTTTTGAATTTCATTGAAATTTTATGCTAACATTAAAAAAAAAAATACCTTTAACTTGTTACTAGCTTATTTCAAAATTTAGGTGTTATCCTAACGCCATAATTTTTTAATTTACCGCGTCAATTCAGTAAAGGCCCTAGCCTATTTGGTTTTTCCAAATAAAAAAACTTCTCCTAAAGTTATACATCATATAGATTTAGCTTATGCTATTTTTCTGACTTTATTCATTCATATAGCTTATATCCAACCAACTGTCTCCCACTATTCTTTTATAATTGTCATGACACCCATGTCAACCTATTCTCTCATTATATCTCCACTATCTCATATCATTACCCCTGTCCTATCCAATATATCCTATTACTTTGCACACCTTATCCCTTAATAATCAGAAATGATTTAAATTAAGGACATGGTATTCAACTTCAATTAAGGACTCAATGACATGGAAAATTTGTGATCAAAATACCATACAAATAAGGGAAAATTTACAAGACAAATTCTATATGCATAGGGAAAAGTTACAAGTGAAACATGCTCTAATTTAAGACCTAAAATGGACCATGTTTTAGTCATTTCACATAATATGTTCTTAGACATATATTCCTACTCTGCCATTGATACTCAGTAATATCCTCCTCTATTTTTTCCATCCATGCACATCACCTTGCTAATCAATGAGACAATAGTTTGTGTAGATTAAAACCCTCATCAACATGAAATTGGGAAATCAAATTGATTGAAGACTTGGGTATTTCATGGAGAAAGAAAACACACACAAAGGCCACATGGGACAAGGAATTATGACAATAGAAGAGGCTAGCATTACTAGTATGTCAAGCTATGAAATTTAAAGAGAATGTACAAAACCCAATGATATATATTGATGAAAATTGAGCTCTAAATTCCATTAGAAAAAAAATGTATATTCTTATCCTTGAATGAGGAAATATACATAAATACAAACCATTTAGCATAGATTTTTTGTCTTAAATCATGCTCATAATAGTTTAAAAATATATATAAAGGAAAAACAACTTCATATAGAGGGAAAAAGGAAAACAACTTCATGTAGGGTTAAATCAAGTTCTCATAAATACATTTCACTCTGAAATTGAACCTATTTTAAAGAAATTGGTTTTATGTTAACAACCTCTATGTTAACATAAAATCTAAAACAATCATTCCATGAGAAATCAAGATACATTTTTCTCAATATTATGCCAAGTAGTTTTCTTAGAAAAGACCTAAGTTTGTACAATAGTCTACTCAAAAAAATTATATATTGTTTCTCTTATTAGTCAAGGGTATCTCACAAGTCCATAGTTCATAGTTTAGGTAATTACATCTTGCTTTTCTTAGATAAAGAGAATACAGGGAGTCATTTTGCAAAGTTACAAAGAGACTATGGGCAGTTACTTTTACTCAGGTTATAGAGGGTTGGTACTCAAATTTTTACACCCATATTTATCAAGAGAAACTACATTCCAACCATTGAAATTGTTCTTATTCTAGTCACATTTTACTCCATCATTAAGTGAATTTGAAAGGGAATCTATTACTTAGGAAAATGGAATTAGGAAGGAAGAAAGTATACTATACTCAACATTCATATTTTTCTCACATTGTGCTTAATAATATTACAAATATTGCAATATATTTTATTGTTTTCCTTTTAAAGAACAAAGATCATTAATAAATGTGTAGTGTTACTACACATAGCTTCTACACAATATTTGTTATACACAGAGTCGCTACACAATATTGCTACATAGCCACTACATAGAGATATTTCACAAAGTTCTTCTACAGGGGTGCTATATAGAATTTCAACAATGGCAATAAGAGTTGAACCACTCCAATTTGAGATATCTAAACTACATGTTGACATAGTGCAAATTTTACAAGAGGTGGGATGGTTGAGTTTCTTTAAAAAAGTTAATGGATACAATATGGAGGTCTCCAAAGCTTTTATCTACACATTTGATGATTAGAATTGGGAATTTAATAAGAAATCTATCTGAGCATGTAATGGCCCAAATCAAAACTTTGCCTCAATATGGAGAAAGGTGTTTTAAAAACCACCAATTGGAGGGGAAGGCATGGACACCCTTCATCAAGAAATAAAGGAAAAGCCTGATTGGATTAGAGGGATGCCTAACAATTGGTTAAAATATCAATGGGATGAATTAACCTTCTCGGTACATGAATATGTGACTTGTGAAGGAGTATTCAACCTCATTTTGTTATACCACATCAAGATCTTGCAACATTTAAGGGGAGATACAAATGACTGTACCATATTATCTATTGCACAACTTCACTAAAATAAAAAATATGATACAAAAGCATCCTGGAAGTGACAACATAAGTTTATATCACCACAACCTAATCAAGATGATTATAGAATGGGAAATAACATAGAATGAATAAACTTGGGACGAATTTCTTAAAGAAGATCAATTTGTGGAAATGAGTGAAGAAGAACCAATCATGGAGGAAGAAGCCTTAATGTAAGAAGAAGAATGGTTGAGATGTCTTCGCCTCAACCTCAATAGGTACAAGCAATAAGAAGAAAACCCATTACATGTAGTAGAAGAGTTAAAAGGTCCATAACAAGACAAGGCAAAGAGAAACAAGAAAAAGAGAAAATATTTACCAAGGTGGAAAAAAGGCTAAGGACTAGACTCTCTTCAAACATCTTGGAGGTGGATGAGGACCAATAAACATTATATGACTACATTGAATCCTTGGAAGCCAAGGAAAAGGAACAACAATAACGATCAACAACAAAGGATATAAAAATGCCAAAGGAGTATATTCTCATTGATGAGGAGGAAAACACTGTTATTGAAGATGAGCTTGCAAACATTGTGCAAGATATCCCTCAAAAATAAAGAGGGAAAGCCCCTATGACTATGAATATCAATGAAGAGGACACGAAGAAAAAGAAAATGAAAATTAGAAAGTTGAAAAGAACTATTGAAGAGATGTGTGTCTTAGAGAAAGATATTAAGATACAAAATGAATTGCTTATGAGGCATGGTCTAAATTTGGTGGAGGAGAATGAAAGATTGAAGGAAGAGAAGAAGAAACTTCAAGAAGATAATCTAATGATGTCTAAGCAAGCATATAGTTGGTACCAACAAAAGAAAAAATTGAAGGAAAAAAATAGAAGCCTCAAGGTGAGATTGCGAATGAACAAAATGAGAAAAACAAGACAAAACTCATAGTAAACACATAGAGATAATGAGGATTTTGTTCTTTAGACAACAAGGAATTTTAAGGATAGTGATACAATTTTGAGCACGAGAACATGCCATATATTCATCTAGGAGAAGATGTTTGTCCTTTATTTTGAAGACATTTTCTATGATAAAACACCACATTCCAACCCTAATAAACCTATTTCATGCCACTTTTGTTACATTTTGAACTCATTGTAATCATTAATCCTTTCCCTAAGGTATTTTGTTATCAATTTTTAAATTTAGAAATTTCATGAAAATGTGTGCATTGTAAATCTACTTTACTAGATCTTTAGTAGAAATAACAATTTTTTTAAATGCTCATTCATTTTGACACTTGTATGGAAGTTAGGGAAAAATGAGGACATGGGTTTTGTCTCCCATGAACCCGAGATGGTGGTATTCCCCTTGGTTACATGAAAAATAAATCATAGAGATTTGATCAAAGTGCAGTCAATGTAGATTTACTTAATAAAACATAGATTTACTTTAGAAATTCACCCATATATGCTAAAATGTGATTTATTCCATGCTCTTGGCCATGAAGAAGGTCGAATCTATCAAGAGGGAAGCTTAGAATAGTTTCTTGTTAGCTGCAAAGAGAAATTTCAATAGTTTGTTTCAAAACTTGTGTATAAAAGCAAAGCTAGTGAAGCTTGCCAAACAACTTTTAATTTTCTGACCCTTTGATTTGTATTGTGAGCTTAGCACTAAGAAAATTCATCATTAAAGCTATGATTTTAGCTTCTTTATCAATAATACACGAGGTCTTCGTTTTTTCATTAGTTGGTAGCTTTCATTGTGCAAGCTAAGTTGTGGAGGCCCCCACAGTGTCAGTGTGTGAACTTGTTTCAAATTTTTTTCCATAAATATATATGTTGGTACACGTTTTCATGTATTTTTCTTTTATGTTTATGCATATTTGTGTAATGAAACCTTTACTTTTGTGAAAATTCAAGTATATGCTTTATATTATCATTCTCATACTTCTTATTGTCTACATTTGTGCATAATCCCTTGTTTTAAGTTATCAAATTTATTGATTTATTAGATATCATAGCTATGTTGTTGTTCATGAACAAATTGAGTCTTTTTATTATAGCTCTTGAAGACAAGCTTATTGATAGACTAGGTAAAATTCTAGGAGTACCCATCCATTGGAAAAGGCCTTAGTGCATGCATAGCTTATCGAACTATTTTTGCATCAAAGCATTATAGATCTTGTTTTCATAGAATATGAAATGTATTGAGAAACAAACTTATTGATCAGTTGGGTAAAATCTTAGGAGTGTCCATCCATTTGGGAAAGGCCCTAATGCACGCAAGTCCACCAAACTAGAATTACTCAAGCATTCTTTCCATTTTTCAATTTCTTATTTTAATACTTGAAATTAACTATGATTAATAAGTAAAAGACTTAGTCAAAGGAAGTACCCCCAAATGTAGAATACCAAAAAAAATCAGGAGGAAAGACAAACAAAGAAATGAAGAATGAAGCAGTAGCAAAGGAAATGGCATTAGGAACACAACAACCTATGGAAACCTTTGTAGGAAGGAGTACAGGAAACAACGAAAAAAGCCAGCAAAGAGGGAAAGGATCCATGCACCACCCTACAAGTAAATAATGACAGTGGTCTCCTGGAAGTGCAGAGGAATGGGATCGTCCATCAAAGAAAATGCCACAATAAACATTCTGGAAAAAGAAAATCCAGAAATCCTTATGATTCAGAAGACAAAAACAAACAACCAAGAAATTGAAAATATAAAAAAAAAAAAAATTCAGAAATTATGAAGGGTAAGTAATACAGGCAACAGGAGCGTCAGGGGGTATATGCACAATATGGAAAAAAGGAACTTGTGAATTAATAAAATACAAAAAATGTCAGCACTCGATCCAAACGGATCTAATGCAAATCAGTACAAAAGAGAAGTACAATGTCATAAATATATATGCCCCAAATCACTACAAGGAAAAAGAGCAATGCTGGGGCACCTTAAAAGAAGCACTAAAAGAAGTGCTAATTGGGAAAATAATCCTAGGAGGAGATTTAAATTTTGTAAGAAGCATAGAAGAAAAATTTGGAGGAACATATCACACAGACCCATCCAAGGATATTCTAGAAGAAATAATGGAACAACACAATTTGATAGATATCCCTCCAAGCAATGGGAAATACACTTGGAGAAAGAAAAGAGTGGGAAAAAGTAACATAAAAGAAAGGCTGGATAGAATTCTAATAAAAGAAAATATAGCATCAGTGCACAACTCCATAAAATAAAAATTTTACATACCATAGCATCTGACCATAAACCAGTGACAATAGTCATGGGAAAAATGGAAAACCAGGGTCCACTTCCATTTAGATACAACTCAATTTAGGACAACAACAGAGAAATCAACGAATTAGTCAAGGAAGCATGGGAGACAAGAGTAATAGGATCACCACAGTATATTTGGGAAACTAAATTAAAAACTGCAAGAATCAAATTAAAGGAATGGGCAAGAGCAAATGAAAAAAAAAGAAAAAAAAAGAGTTACAATAGAAAATGGACAACATGAAAATTGAAAAAGAAAACAAAGAAGAAAGCAAGCAATATTATTTAAGAGAGAAGGAAATATTTTGGGAAATATATAGGGAAAACAGGAAAGAAAAAGAAGAGGCAAGATTCAAATCCAGAAGTTTGTGGCTCAAGGTAGGGGGAAAAACACTTCATTTTTCCACAACACAATGAAAATAAGAAGAGCAAGAAATCAAATAGAAAAAATTCAAGTCGAAAGCCAAGAGGTCAAAGGAGCGGAGGAACTAAAAAAGTAGGCTATCAACACTTTAAAAACTTACTTTAAGCCAACAAAGAAATGGATGAAAGTGAAGATTTCTTAAAGCACACAATTTTTTTTTTAAAGATCAAAATGCAGCAATGTACAAGGATCCCACAGAAGAAGAGGTAGTGGCGGCCATATGGAGCCTGCATCCGAACAAAGCCTTAGGGCCAGATGGTTTCACAATAGTATTCTACAGATTTCATTGGTATACCATTAGAAATGATTTGTTAAGTAAGGTGAAGAATGTTTTCAAAAAAAAAAAATAGGAGGCAACACAAAATCCTCCTATCTTGCTTTAATCCCAAAGGAAGCAAACCCCTCAAATTTCAACAAGTTTCACCCTATCTCTCTCTGCAATTCATCGTATAAGATAATAACAAAAATAATTGCAAATAGAATCAAGGAAGTACTTCCAATAATAATATCTAAAAATCAAGGAGGATTCATGCCCAACAGGAAAATCATAGATAATGTAATTATTGTACAGGAAGCGATACACTAAAGTATACTAAGGCAAGAAAAAGGCCTCATAATCAAACTAGATATGGAAAATGCATTTTACAGGGTCAGTCATCCATATCTAATGGTTGTCCTCTAGAAACTTGGTTTCTCAAGAGAAATAATGGAAGTTACACGCATGCATTTCTACTCCATGGATTGCCCCCCTCATAAATGGAAGGCTCAGTGACTTCTTTCAAAGCACAAGAGGCCTTAGGCAAGGTTGTCCTCTCCCCCTCTTCCTATATATTATAATGGCGGAAACATTAAGCAGGGCTCTGGAAAATCAAAGAAAGGAAAGAAATATCACAGGGATCATAATATCAAAAGGAGTAAAAACAATAAACCACTCACTCTTTGCTGATGACACACTGCTGTTGGGAGGGGCATCAACAATAATAGCAAGGAGGTTCAAAAAAGTTTTGGATGATTTTTTACAGGTTTCAGGTGGGCTATTAAACAATACAAAATGCAGGATATATGGATGCAACACCCCTCCCAGAACCATGCAAAGGAACAACAAATCCTCAATGTCAAAGGAACAACACCAACAGATTATAACACTCTTCAATAGGAAGAGCAGGATTGGCTCAGCAAAGCCATAATAAATAAT
Organism: Pinus taeda; assembly: GCA_000404065.3. Taxonomy (NCBI): domain Eukaryota; kingdom Viridiplantae; phylum Streptophyta; class Pinopsida; order Pinales; family Pinaceae; genus Pinus; species Pinus taeda. Next base: position 66,720 of record APFE031437337.1, on the reverse strand, counting down.
AATGGACAAAAAGGACACAGGAAGATAAACTCAGGAAATATATGGAAAATAAGAATGAGTGAAGAGGAACTGACAAACTGGAGGAAAAATCAAAATAGATATTGTCTATACTTTGATGGGGACTCAAAGCATAACCTGGAAAAGGTAGGGGTAGAGGGAATAATCCTAGACCCTGATGGGAAAGAAAATGTCACATATGAATGGCGATTGGGACAAATCTCAAATAATAAGGCAGAAGCATACAAATTGCTGATGGGAACAAGAATAAAAAAAAAAAAAAGAGAAATTCAAAATCCTATCATAATAGGAGACTCATCCATAATAATAGATGCAATGGTAAGAAACAAAAATCCAAGCAATGAGTTCATGAACAGAATTCTTAGAAGAATCAGGAAGAACTTGCAAGGCTCTGGCATTGTAATCTTCAGACATGTGTTGAGAATTCACAATCAACAAGCGGATTAATATGCAAACCAAGCAGTGGAAAAAAATGAAGGGCATGTTTGTGAAAACCAGGAAGAATATCACACTTTTGTTCCTTAATGAGCAGCAAAAATCACAAGTATAAAGCTCACCAAAATCAAGGAAAAATCACAAGGATAAAAGAAATAAATAAAAAAATAATAGTCAAAAAGCATCAAAGGACACACCATTGTAGTAATAGCTAGGAATTCATGGGAATGCAAAGGAAAATCCATGAAACTTCAGACTCTAGTATGAGAAACAACAAGAAGGAAGACTGCAATCATGGTCACAAGAACCACGTTGCAAACTATTTCATCAAAGGTAGGTTTCGGGTGGCGTTCAAGCACTATAAGAAAAGAGGGTGCATTCAAAAAAATCGCAGAAGCAACCTCAGTGAAGAAATATTCACCTTCCATGTTATGTCTAGATTTCGATCCTCCTTCAATTCCGTCATTCTCAAGGACCTCATTTCTATCGAAATACAAAGGAAAAACATGACTGAGCGCTTAAACCAAACTTCAAAAAAGCAATAATTTGCAACTATATCTATCGTCGGGTCCACTCTCCCAAGCCTTTTCCACAATGCTATTCTCTCCTCTCTCTGATCTCTGATCAAATCTGGATCGTTGATCTGGCGTTTGATCCTACGATTGTCGATTAGCCCGTCCAACCAAACTCGTGCGACTCTCCTCCATCGTCGAGATGTCCTCATTGGATCTGACGGTTCACATCGATATCGGTCTGACATCAAGCCCCGAGATTACCTGCCTAAAAAGTAGTCTTCTCTCTTTCCTCTGCTGCTACATGTTGCCTGGTCAGTGGAATTGAGCAACCCCCCCTTTTTACCACTCACGGTTTTTTCCCCGCCTGAAATACCATCTCTGTTTATAAACCTGCCTCTCTCCTTGGTTATCGTTCGGACTTGTTCGCACCCGATGACTGTAGATTTCAATCATCGACAGCTGCGATGGTTCCTTCAGACTCCTCTTCCATCAGCGCCTCTGGTTAATCTCCATCGTCCGCCCCATGATTCCAAGCTATGTGACCTAATCTTGGTCACTATTAATCTGATAACCTTGTTCGTTGATTCCAATGGTTTTCGTGTACGAAAAAAGGAAAGAGGTCAACATCAGCAGAAGAAGAAGTACCTCAAACAGTACAAATTCAAGGAAGCATAGCAAATAAGGAGCAGAACACAAAGCCAAAGGAAGAACAAGAAAAAAAATCAAATTGAATCACAGTGGCATATTACAAAAACAATAGCACAAGCAATGAAGGAGAGAACTCGGTCAAATATGAAAAGAAGAACCAACCAACTCAGGAGCAAACAGTCTACAAGCCATGAAAAACTGTCAGAGAATCCATGACATGTAAATTTCTCTTTCTAGTAGGTCAATTTGTTAGGCAATACACTAGAATACTCATAAAAATACATGAAGTCTTGAACACCATCCTAGGAGAAGAGACTATGTTCCTATCTCATGGCTTAGATGTTTATCATTTTACAGTCGTTTGTAATAGGAACTTTCTCCAACAAAGCTTTTGGTACTATATCAACTACCCGACCTTGTTAAAAAAAATAAGTACAAGACTTAGGAGTCAACCATTGAAGTCTTTGAATCCATAGAAATTACAACTTGTAGGATGTTAGTGCATGCTTGATCTTCCAAAAGATTTTAAGTAAGAAATGGGCTTTTACTTTCAAGAAGTGTGCCTTTACTTTCAAAAAAATGTGATTAAGTTGTTTTAGTTGTTAAATCATAGTTTTTTTGCATGATTTCTTGATTTTACTAATTTAGAGTTTTTAATTTATCTACTAGTTAACTTAAGCAACTTAGCTTTAATCTTGAGGACAAATGATCATATTCCATTTCTTAAAGTGACAAGAAGCATAAGTCTATTTCTCTACATATATTCATATGCTTCTAAGTTTATGAACACCCTTATTGATTAAATTATCATGTCCTAATTTATGCCCATAGATTAGCTTGACAATTTTCAAAAGGGAATCAAAAGAAGCGATGCAAAGATTGGGGGAGTGCTGGTACTATTAACTATGATACTCTGTAACTATTTTGTGATAGGATGAAGTCGAGCTCCCTCCCGTGGCTTGATCTATTGACAAAGCAGGGATAATTTTAAGGATGGAAATTTATGTTAAATTTTAGAAACCTCAATGAGTATTATTGTCCTTAATATACAATTTGTAAAATATTTGGCAATATTTTTGTAAAAAGATTTGGCAATATTTTTGTAAAAATATTTAAATTTCTAAGGATTTAAATAGTCTCTATAAAATTTTGGTGACCTTTAAGGTAAAATCATTTTACACTATAAAAATTGGGGTGAATCATTAAAAAAAGTGGAAATTAACAAAGCTCTTTTTGAAAAAACACATGGAAAAACCTTTGGAAAGCCACAAGTTGTAACACAAACGATCATCATTTAGTTTTTTTTTTGATAATGTGAATTATTACTTACCATGGTGATTAGAATATTAATTTACATTATTTATAAGCAATTGATTGGGGAAAGTGTTCCTTTAAGTAAATTTCTTTAACTTTAAGGAGGAAATGATTCATAGATAGAAGTTAAAATTATCATTATTGTTTAGGTTTTTTAAAGGTAAATTAAAAATATCAAAAGAATTATGTTGATGCTCAATAACGACTTTCAAAACATTTGCAAGCCATTGTAGACCTCTTTCCATTCTCAGATCCAACTTCATCATTTGTATGATTCATCTTAAGCCTTCACTAAAAAACAAGAAAAGAAAAAAGGAAATCCTATATCTCCCTTGACTATCTTGTGAATGGTCTCACAAATACATGCCATTGAAGCAAAAAGGGCATGACATATTTTCCTCATACCATGATAAAGAGGAAGGGTATTTTGGTTGCAATAAAGAATGTTAAAATTCATTTCACTTTATCCTTTATAAAAAGTATATAAGTGGACCATTGTGCATCATTGCATTTTCAATCAAGTCCTCATTATCAAAGTTTATGATACCCCATACCTCAATTTTCATGTGTTGGTGCCAAAATTTCGGAAAGGGCGTTCTCTAAGTTAACCTTGGATGAACATTACTATGAAATCATTTTATCCATGAGTGTGTCTATATGGCATGGCCTAAAATGTTATGAATATGGTTATAGTATAGCCCCTTTCCTAACACTCTCCATAACTAAGAATGATCCTCATCGTAAGTCCAAGACCCTCATTTGATGTGTTCATCTCATCAAATTAAGTGTTCTATGAGAACAAATATATATAACTCTTGTTTTTCCACACCATGCATATGGGATTATTCCATATTCAATTTTAATGGCTAAGTGCATGTGTTTCCTCCTAAAAAATCACGGGTTCAAAACCAAAGGGGGTAGAGTATGTATGCCTTCATAGACTTAGCAATCAAATCACTGCGAGATGATAGATCCCTTGTCCCACAAACAAAAGAATCCCATACACCAATATAATGTTTGGCTTGATCATAACCTTTAAAAAAGCAATAAATAAACAATTCAACCATTTGAGCAATGCCATGCTCCCAAAATCGAATAAGGTTTCTAATGTTGAGACATCATCCCAAGGATCACTAAAAGGTCATTTTCACCATCAAGCATGTTATGTAGAGGCAACAATATATATGGGACATATTTGACTTCTTTACTATCATGTTTTTACATAAGTTATTATGAAGTGAACGCACCATTCAAACACAAGAAATGGAGATACAAGGCCGCTAACAAAGTGGCTTATCTGAAAGATAAAGTATACACACGGGCCGAGAAAAGCTTTTGCATAATCAAACGAGAAAAAATATGTGAAAAGAGAACCTGTAAAACACAAACGTTTATGGGAAAATCATCATTGCGTTGGGAAGATTGACATTTCTTTTTAAAATATATATATTTTTTTTCAGGATGAAAAAAGCACTATTGTATTTATATAAGATATATAAAAAAGCCGCATATACATATTGAGACCATAGCATATGACCCCGGGAGGATCTTCAGGATCATCATATAAAATCATGGACATAAATGGGGAGACAGAGCCAATACTATGACCGAACTCCCACCATCTGATGAAGACTGTATAATAGGAAACAAAAAGTAGGATCAGCCAAAAGCATAATGGCCACGAAAAAATAAACGTTGAGATATGTTCCTATGGAGACAAGAAGACACGAAACCGCATCATAATACCACAGTCTTGAAAATATATAAAGTAGGAAAACAAAACTAAAAGGATCAAATGATCTGCAAACTAGAAATTAAAAGTCAGAGGGATAAAAATCCTGTATGATGTAGGTATATCTTTCAAAAGAGACCTGAATATGCCAAAAACCAAGAGCCTCAAGAAGACCCCTCTTCGACAAAGCATCTGCCTGCCCATTTTTATCCCTGTAGATGTGTTGGATTGAGCCATCCTTCAGAAGATTTCAGTAGAACTTTATCCTGTCTAACCAACCCATGAGGTGATGACTGGAGATGGTATTTTTTCCCGTGACATATTCCACCATGATTTTTGAATCTTCGTAGATAGAAACACCCTAAATATTAAGAAAGAGACAGAAGTATAAAAGGCCAGCGAGGGCCATTACCTCAGCCATATTTTTGGTGCCCCTTCCCCCATTCCAAAAAATTAAAAATTTTGTGTCCTTATCAACTATAATATGAAAACCACAGCCACATGAACCATTTTGCTTGGCGCCATCAAAAAACGCCCTCGACATAGATGAGATTTCCAGAGAAGGATCAATGCCAACCTATTTCTTATGCTTGGGGGAATAAGGAGGGACATCTTCATAAAGAGAAAAAATGTCATGAAGGATTTCCAGAAGGGGGGAGTTTTTACCTTTGAAAATGAAATTATTGCGCCATTTCCAAATGCTCCATGCAGAGATGATGAATATTACCCTCCATGACTCTATTTGCTCACTGTACCAAATAAAATCTTCCTTTATAGAAGCATGAGACAAATGCTGAATGCCGAAGAAATTCTCTAGAGATAACCACAGTTGCTGAGTACCTAAACAGTTTCGGAATAAGTGATAGTTATCTTCCTCTGCAGACCTGCATATGGGGCAGAAGCCTAGACCCTGCCATCCCAGATTTCTTAAGTTCTCCCACGACATATTTTTATTGTGAAATAGAAACCATGAGAAAAAAACAATTTTGGGTGGGCACCTCACTTTCCAGAGAACAGGAGGGAATATAAAATTGCATGAAGACTGATTTTGATTGATCAAGCTCTGATAAACATCCTTTACCCAGATGGAATGCATCCCCTTTGCATTATTCCAAATTAAACAATCATGTTCCAACATGCGCAAAAGGCCACTGTTCCTGAGCTTTATCCTGAGAAGGTCCCATTGAGCAGCAATGTCATCCGGCATTTGCAAACTATCTGCTTCGCACCACAGAGGAATAGGACCCTTCCACCGGGAGATTAAACCATCCCAGAAAAATATACCTCTTCTGTGGAGGAAAACGAGGAGGGATTCTGGAACAATGATCTCCTCCATGCCACTTAGAAAAGAATCTTTTCCAATAAGGATCTTCTTTCTTGATTGAAAACGCCATATCAAATTCTTCAGAAAGAAGTTTTCCATTTTATGGAGACTTAACCAGATTGGCGATCCATAGGATGAATGAACCAATCCTTTCTTTCCTAAACTAGATAGATAATTCCTTTCTGCCTAAATACTTCGTCTGTATGGCTTTGCTCCAGGGCCCATCATCGAAAACACCCCTCCATAATGATTTTCATAAGAGAGCCATTCCAAAAGATCGCATATCCAGAAGACCTCATCCCCCCATATCCTTCGGCAAAGTAATATGGGCCAATTTCGTGAGATGATATTTATTTTTTCCCACCTGACCCCCCCACATAAAATTAGCAGTGAGCTTATTCATTGTTTTTATAATGCTTGAGGGGAGGAGGAACAAATGAGACCAGTAGACAACCAACTGGTTTAAAACAGGCTGTGCCAAAATTACTCTACCTGCCAAAGAGAGACTTCTATACTCCCATATTGATATTTTCTTGTAATATCTCTCTGGGATCCATTGCTAGTTCGCTAATGTGTAAGCATTTGCTTTAAAAAAATCGCCAGATATTTAATTCCCCCACTGATGGATCGAGTCTCAATACCGAAAAGAGGACATAACCAGTCTATATATTCCTATTGAATGTCATTATATAGATAATAGACTTCGAATAGTTTATCAGCAGCCCCGTTGCCCTCTGGAATTTTTTGAGGATTTCATGATATGAAAGCCATGTGACTCTGCATAAAATCCCAAACAAAATGATATCATCCACGAACAGATTATGAGAGATCGCAACATTTCTGCAGATGTTCAATGGCCAGCACCTATTTTCATGTACAGCCTTGTTTATATGCAAACTGAGAGAGTTCATAGCTAATATGAATAGTAGCGGGGATAAAGGGAAGCCCTGGTGAAGGCCTCTAGATGCAGGGAAAAAAGTCGATGGAAGCCCATTTATGATAACCGCATAATTTACGTTTTCCACGCATGCCATGATCTAGTTTATCATGTCGATCCTCAGTCCAATCTTTGCAAGCATGCATCTAATGAATCCCCAGTCTAAACAATCATACACTTTACGAAGATCGATCTTGAGTATGACTGCATCATTCTTTTTTACATGGATAGCAGAAAGACCTTCTTGAGTTTTTGCCACTGCATCTAGGATATTTCGTCCGTGGAGGAATGCATGTTGGTCCGATGTTAAGGATGACGATAGGGTTCCTTTGATTCTTTCAGCAATTATTTTTGCTATGATTTTATAGGAGATATTACACAGTGAGATCGGATGGAAATCCATGAACGACTCTGCATTCCCATTTTTTGGAATGACAATAATATTTGTGGAGGATATTTTTTGGTTGATGTTGCTCGACATCCTCGTTGCTTCTACCATCTTTAACAGGTTAGTTTTGATTAGATCAAAAAAGTGAATGAAGAACTCTATTGACCAACCATTCGGGCCAGGGCATTTGTCCCTTTTAAAAAGTTTCATTGTTCTTAGCAGCTCCTCTTCGGATACTAGTTGAAAAATCTGATCATTTGAGGCCTCATCAAACATCTGAGGAAACACTTCAATGCCCCATAGAATATTCTGGGTACTACTGCCTTCAGATCTCTTATACTACCTCTCAAAAAAATTCACTGCCTACTTTGAAATTTCCTGTTGAGAATATAGAAAACCACCTTTTCCATCACTTATTTTCTAGATAGAGTTCTTTTCCCGCCTAGAGTTTGCAAAATTATGAAAAAAAATTGTATTCCTGTCACCTTCTCTTAGCCACAACGCTTTGCTCTTTAGCCTCTAGAAAAGTTCCTCCTGTTTCAATAACTTTGTTTTCTTCCTTTGTAATTCCTTGATATGAATCCTCATCTGAAAAGATAGTTGATGAGCAGCCATAGCTTCCACTGCTTGATCCAATTCCAATTGGATTTTCCGAAGATCCATTTTGTTAGATTGTCTTTTGTTGTATTGCCACTCTTTTACCACCCTTCGGATATGATCCATTTTGTCCCTGAAAGTCATTAAGAACGGATAGGGATTGGACGAAAACGTCGCACTCTAGGCATTTTTAATGAGTTCATTAAACTTAGGGTCCTCCAAATAAGTCCTATTAAATTTGAAGGAATATCCTTTCCTGAAACCACTGGCCCTCCATCCAAGCACACTCGGTTGATGGTATGAAATGAAAACCTTCTCTATAGTTGAGAAAGGCATGCCCATCTCATCAATTAAGCTGGCATGAAGAATAAATATATCAAGTCTCTTTGCTATATAGGCCTTTTCAGTTCTTCCATTTTCCAATGTCGGATACAATTGGGGAGGGAGGATATCCACAAAATTTCTTTTCAGCAGCTTGCTTTTAATTCTCGCAGGTAGAGGGTCCCTTTTCCTGTTGATGCCCCATATTTCATCCCTATTTAGAGTGACATTCAAGTCCCCTGCAATCAGTAAAAATTCAACATCAAAAATCTCAGAGGCAAACAGTTTATCCCAAAATGGCAGTCTGTTCCTGTAGGGAGCATATATATTCAAAAGATATATGTTGAAGGAAGTAAAAGATTGTCAAAATGTTAACCTATGCTTAACATCAAAAGTTATATGGCTGGTCTTAACTCGTGTTTTTGAGATGAGTACGTTAGAAATGATTATCTTTAAAAATATTATATATGCAGTTTGTAAATTGCGATGAGATATGTGATGACTTGGGTATGTATTAAAGACTCGACAGGATGGTAAAATATAAGAATTTTCAGTAATAAATATCATAATTTAATGTGAGAAATACTATAATGTGAGGTGTATTGTACATGGGCGATATCCCGCGTGGCTGGGACGGCGCGCTATTTGCCTCCCCACCCGGGTTCGACCCACAGTTACATGACACGCTACATATGCATCTATTGTAATCTTCGGATATTGTGTAATATTGTGATCTCGGGTTAATATAAAGCTTTTGCTGAGGGACTTACCCCCCCATTTAAAAAGAGGTGTATTAATTAGTATTAGTTAATCTTTTTTCACCAAAGACAAAGTTATTGTTTCTTGTATTATCTGGAATTTAAATTATATTTGGATGAATGTATGGTAAAAAGGCATCTCACCAATTTTGATACTTTGGATTGTATTATAAATATAGATTAAAAGAAAAAAATAGAACAAGTGAATGTAAATTATTGGAGGTAGATGAATAAATAAGTATATATGTGTACCATATTTTTGTATCTAATCATGAAGTTTGAACAAAGTGAAGATTAAAAGATTGGAGAAAGTTTGTAAACCGAATGAACTAATACGTCCATCTAATGATCAATGGAAGAGAGACTACTCAATTGCAAAGTAAGATCTGTAAAAGGCAACAATTATAGGATACAAATGATTCCCACTTGCCACACACCTAAGTGAGGGTGTTGGTTGGTGTTGTGAGGTTTCCCTTTTATTGTTTCTTTCTTTTTTTGCTTGCATCTCATCTTTATGAGTCGATGAAGATTGCCCGATTGTAGGATTCTCTCAGGAGAATTTAAAGTCGCAAAGTGATGTGATGGTTGTGTAGGAGTTTGGTGATCCGCTCAGGCCATTAATCCATTTAAAAGTGAATTTGTCTACTCCTTCATATTTTGCGAACCATTAATGCATAGTTGTATTGACAGATTGAAGCAATAAAAGAACTTTCAATTACTAGTGTTAATTCCCCATATTCTACATAATTTCATTTCCTCTTTACAACATTTGCTTTCATTTATTTTTCGTTTCTTTATTTAAAAAAATTTACTACACAGATGTTGTATAAATAATTTTTTGTTACATGAATGTTTCTTTTAATTCTTTAAATTAATTTTTAGGTTTTAGTTTTATGAACCCAACTCTTTTAATCTTTCTTTAGGTTTTAGTTATTGTAATCTCAACTTTCCTAGCACTCACTTGTGATTCATAATCCTATGCAATAAATTATTCACATATAAATTTAAGATTGTATTTTGTTGTAATGGATCTTACAGTCTAAGCCCTGAGGGTTAGCTCAATTCGTCGAGGTCACTTTGCTAAAGCACCTTGCCATAAGGATTTGTTCACCAATATTAGTAAGAAACTTATTAACCTTTGCTAAAACACCTTGTCATAAGGATTTTACAGTTTAATTGGTGTTTCACCAATATTCATAAGAAACTTATTAAGCTTTGCTTAATCACCTTGCCATAAAGATCTTACACTTTAATTGGTGTTTCACCAATATTCGTAAGAAACTTGTTAACCTTTGCTAAATCACCTTGCCATAAGGATCTTACACTTTAATAGTTGTTTCACCAATATTCGTAAGAACCTTATTAATCTGTACTTGATTACACCAATTATTTCACTTAATAATATTTCTTCTTTTCATTAAAGAAACACATATACAACAATTTAAGTACATATTTAAAGAGTTAATTACATGAGTCATGTGTGTGGCCTAATGGTAAAGTTGTGTGGCCTAATGGTAAAGTTATTGGTCATACAACTCATACTTCATAATTTCAAAACCCCAATGTATTTTTTTGTTCACTAAAATTATATTAATGAAGAGGCCTCATCATATCTAATTGTTATGTAATAAAAATCTTATCCTGTGAACTTGTAAACTTGTAATGCATATTATACCATTGGTTAAGATTTTTACAATTGAACAACAATTAAAGCAATGTTTGCGTTTGGAGAATCTCATTTTGAAAATCAATCAAATTAATAATTTTATATATTATATATTATAATATATATATATATATATATATAATATATATATATAAAAAATATTTAGATTTATTTAATTTTGGATTTTTAAGTGAATTGATTTTTTTTTTTTTTTTTTTTTTTTTTTTTAATTTTTAATTTATTAAGTATTTAAAATTATCCAAATATAAGTTTTTCCTAATATTTTATTTCAAAAATAATTATTAAAAAAACACATTTAAAAAAAAAATAATTCTCTAAAAAATTAAAATAAATTTAAACCATTATTATATATTTTTCAAATTATAACAAGGAAAGTTAGGGATTATTGAATAATTTAGGAGACCATTTAAATATTTTTTTAGTGCAAACCACATGTTTAACTAATATTTTAAGGGCCCCATGATTTTAGGCTAAACCTTAATGTAAGTATTATTGGCCAGGCCCTTTACAACTTAGTATGAGAGAGATGTTGTCATATAACATTACATTTAAGAATAATAAAATAATATTTACATTAACAAATTAAAAATTACTAATTACAAATGAAGAAATAATAAAATCTTATTATATGATATAAATTTGGAGGAATATAGTAATCATATAAAACGAAGATGAAAATAAAGAAAATAATTATATTAATGTTTTATTTCATTTTTGGAGATAAATATTGTGGAAAGTTTACATTCTAGTATGTAATTTATTTTTGTATATAGTTTATTTTAAAAAACAACACAGATGTGGAATTTTTTTATTTTCAAAATAATTATACTAGAGAAATTATATAATTATAATAATAGGTATAAATGATATTATTGTTAGGATTAACCTTGACTCAAGAATGATAGTCTACAACTAGTGGTTTTGAGCACATAGTTTTGTGGCCCATGGTAATATGCATGTTCTATTTGAATGGAAAGAAGCCTATAAATAGGCTTATTACTCTCCATTGCAAGGTGCCAAGGGTTGAACAAGTGTAATCTCCTTGGCCTTCACTAGGGTTTTTTTCCAAAGACTAATGGAATTCTATTAGGCTAGGTTTTCCCTTGAGTTGGGGTTTTCCCGCAGTATTTCTTGGTGTTGTTTGTGTTGTGTGATTTCTTCTATATTCTGTTCATGATTATGTTTATGTGCCTTGATTTTTAAACATAACATTTGTATCAAAGTGGGTGTAATAATTCTTGTTTTGCATATAGTTTTTCTAGCATTGTGTGAAATTTGAGTGTGGAGACTCGCTGAGTGGGGTTGTTGCACAAATAATTGTTGTGGGAAACTTGTTGTGATAGGGCTAATGTGTTGCAGATCTACATGTAAAGTTGTGTAAATGTTAACACCAGATTTGTAGAAGCGTGGGGTTGTTGCACGAAGAATTGTAGTGGGAAACTTGTTGTGATAGGGCTAATGTGCTACAGATCTACATGTAAGGTTGTGTAAATGTTAACATCAGATTTGTAGAATCTTAAGGCTAAGCAAAGAAATCTGTGTCAAAATGTTGAAGACTAGAGGGAACAACTAGTGTGTGGCTTGTGGACAAATCAACATGTTGTAAAGAAAATGAGACTGCATTAAAACACTTCTTAGAGCTTAAGGCACATGGTAAGAAAAGAGAATCTACTACATGAAGAGGAGGCATCCCATTGTATCCTTGTGTAGAATAGTTTTCAATCTGAAATATTTGAACTAGGGACAATGCCCTGTGTTTGATTTTGGAGATTTGTGTGCGAAGAAGCCAGATAAGAATAGATCTAGTCAAATTTGGTGTGGATCTACAATTGAGAGTGAGGTTCTAGGTGGATCTAGTGCAAAGGTAGACCTATAGCAATTTCCTACCATCAAATGGAAGGAAGAAAATAGCCACGCAAGGGCTAGAGGAGAACAAGGTCTAGTGTGCCATGTGCCTCGAGGGTTTTCAGAGTGGGGACCCATGCCAAGTGCTCTTGGCATGTAGCCATGCCTTCCATGTACACTGTGTAGATACATGGCTCTGTGTGTCCCATTTCTAGGAGGAACATAACTTGCGAGATCAAAAAGAAGAAGGTGAGCATAGAAAGATAGGGCTCGAGGACCCACACCATGTTGATGGTCATGTTCGTGATGGGGTTCAAGTGCAAATTAAATAAGGGATTCTGTTTGCAGTACAACTGTTGCATATGCATATCCATTTTTTCATTTGTGTGTATGCAAAGAATGAGAATAAAGAAAGAAGCTGCAAGGTTAAGCAAGATTTTGGTAGGTGGCTAAAGGGCCAAGCCAAAATATATTGATGCAGGAGCATCAAGACCATTTTTTTTATTGTAAATATGTGATTAAAAGGGGTGTGACAATTTTTAATATTTTGATTAATTAATTTGTTATTTTTAATAAAATAGGAGAAAGTGAGGATTTTGTAAATATTCTTTTATTTAAAGGAATATGAGAGAAAATAGTATTGGATAGAAATTCTAGGAAGTAGAAATGCTATGTACGGGACTTAGTTGAGTCGACACCTAAAATCTATTTAAATTAGATTTAGTTTCAAGATTTTAGGGATAAAATCTTGATTGTAGGGGTGTTGAGATATTTGAGGACTTTGTTGAGTAATTAAGGGGATTTGAACCTAAATTGGTTAAATTCAATTTGTATAAATTTATGAGCCTAAAAGGCATGAAAAAAAAGGAGGTGAGTGTGAGTGGGTGTGAGAAGTAAGGAAGTGTTTTCAGCCTTCGGGCTATTTGTAAGAAGGCCATGGATTGCATATCTGGCCACGAATATAACTGTTGTATGAATCTTTGTTTATGTGAATATAACTATGATTGCATGGGTATGATTGTGACAGTCTTTATTTTATGTGGCACACATATGCAAAGTTATACAATGTCAAGCTTGCACATATATTCAGTTATATAACGTTAACATGAATAAGCGTAAGGGGAGAATGCATGCTCACGGTGTATGCGTTGATAAGTTGCTATGAAAGGATTGATGGTCTGCGTGTTAATACAATCGAATGATTAAATCCAAGCGCAGGACTCCATTCATTGTTATTTTACTTGGGTTTTTATTTCATTGTGGTATATGTATATATATTCTTGGTATAAGCAAGAATTCTCATAATGCGGCGGAAATGCTGAACTGTAGCGGCCAAGAACGTATCGGCGGTGAATTTCTAACTAAACATGACTGATAAATATATATATAACTGTGAAAATTTGCGCAGATTGTGTTGACAGTTCGTTAGAACTGTTGGTTGAATGCCGAATTACAAAGCCGTATTCTGAAAGAGTGTAGCGTGTCAAGGATAGCAGAACAATGCCACGGTGAAGGGGTATTTTGGTATTCACGCGGATGAAGGTTGAAGCCATGGTTGAGGCATTACAAATGAAGGTTAATTGCGTGCTCAGTTCGTAAAACCGGCGGTTCGAAGGGAGCCATATTATTTGACACTTGTAACAAACCGGAGTCCGACTGTAGTTAAGCGGCACCATAGCAGGCGTGATATTGCTGTTGTAAATTCAATGGATCCGAATCCATATTGGCATGGAGTAGTTGCATAGGAGCTAACGATGGCGTTGAATGGTTCCATTTCCATGTGCTGCAAGTGATGTTATTAGTCATTGAATCGGTTTCTTTTTCATTGGATAGATAAACTGCATTTATTATATATATTTGACTGTGTGCATTAAACCGACACTCTGACCATGTTTTAAACGAAGGTGATGGGCAGTGCTCCTCTTTTCAAAGAATCGACGCACCGGCAAGCGAAGTGTGGTCGAATGTTGGGAGGTTCAATAAACCTGAAACTTACAAGCCCTTTATCAGGAGTTGCTCCGTCAATGGGGATGTGAAGGTCAGATGCCTTCGAGAGGTAAAAATCACAACGGGCTTTCAGTGAAGAACAACATTGAGCGCCTTGAGTTGGAGGCCGTATAAATTGTCAATCGTTAATTGTGAACCCATTGTATGTAAATCAGGTGGACTGTCGTTTGTCCAGCGTGCTATCGCATCAAAGCCTATTCGATATATATCCATTGAAGATTCAATTCAAACTCTGGTAGTTCGGTCCGTTTATGCTTGGCTATGGTAACCCACATGGTATGCATCGGTTATGAGAGTTCTGGTTGAGCAGTTGTGACAGATTATACATCAACCGAGGCGGAGATACATGGCTTTGCCGTGATAATTCTGCGTGTGAACAGCACCTATGTGACATATGCATATATAACCCGCGCGCTGCGCATAAAGACGTCTGGTAAGTTTAAAGTGGAGAATTTATCGTCTTTTGATTGATATGTCACCGTTGATAAATGGTGGAATGTTGTTTGTGTTGGATGCCGTGAACAAAATAATAATTAGCTACCTGAAGAAATGAGGGATTCTCTCATAGCAGTTTCACAGCTAGAGTCCACAGATAGCTACAGTCCAGATAAGATATTTTATAAAAGATTACTGGGTTTATGAGGAAAATAACGAGAAAAGGTAAGGGCGCAATCCAGTAAATGTATATGATCGTTTATTGGTATATGAAGGTTTTTTATAAGGATTGAGATGATGATATAGATCATGTTTTATTAAGTTATGAATTGGGGTTGATTTGAAATCCTGAGATTACAACGCAATGTAACAAGCTTTATATGCTAAGAACTCATAGATCCTGGTAGTTGTGGCCTGGGAGCGGCCTGGGCCATCATTTTTGGTATCAGAGCTGGAATAGCTTTGTTTGAAGGATGAGTTTTTTTTTTAATTGCATGTGATAAGATCATATTTTGAGACTGATGAATGTTGCAGCACAGAGATGCCATGCAGGTGGGAGATGAAGCAAGATCGTGCAAGATCTTAGAAGGTGAAATGATTTTTATTTTTATTTATTTTTATTTTTATTTTTATTTATTTATTTATTTATTTTTATTTTTATTTTTATTTTATTATTATTATTATTTTATTTATTTATTTATTTATTTATTTATTATTATTATATTATTATTATATTATATATATTATTTTTTATTATTTTTATTTTTTTTTTAATTTTTTTTTTCTGATTGAATTTTGTGATGAGAGTTTATGGTTGTAGAGGAGAAGATGGCATTGAACCTGGCATTAAGCTAAAGGCTGAATAAGGAGGACAATTGCAGTGTCCTGAAGAAGAAGGTGGGTTGAAGAGATAGCCTGAGAGTGAGCAAAAGAGAGTGCTCAAAGAGGTTCCAGAGGCAGTGAACCAGTACTTACCAAAAGACCGAGTGAGGAGAGCTTGGTGAGGTAAGTGGCGGCAAGACAGGAGAGCTTGTTGCAGAGGCTAGTGCAACTCATGGCAAGCGAGAAGATGATCATGGAGGATCATAGAAGAGGTTCAGAGGAATGCCATAACAATGAGATTACTGCAGAAGACAGAGAAAGAGAGATTGTGGTAATGAAAGTGCAATTGCAGGTACTAGAGGAATGGCTGCAAGAGCAGGAAAACCAGAATAGAGGATGGATCTTTCCACTGAAGGGAAAGAAAGTGAAGTGGCAGAAGCTACAACAGAAAAGAGATCGACAGATAAACATGCAGTTAATGGAAGAGCTGAAGAAGCTTGAGCAGGTGATGAGTGTACAGTTGAAGTGTACGCAACTCAGAGCTGAGTTGGAAGAGGAGGTTTCTATTGATCAAACAGAGGAAGAGATCATTGATGATTTCTTGAATTATTGGGTAGATCCAGATCAGCTGGATAATGTGAACTCTTGTGTTTTTATAGCTGACAGTTGTGATGTGATTACAGGTTTTTTTGAAGAGGAAGTTCATGTGAATGAAGAAGATGATCAGCTGGAAGAGCTAGTATATGAACCGACAATTAAAGCTGTTGAGGCTTGTAGTTTTCAAACTGACAAGTTGTGTATGAATGCAGGGGATGTAAGTGATGGTGATGTTATGCTTCATCAATGCTACAGGGAAATTGCATTGCTAGAATATTTGTTGGAAAATTCGGAGTATGATGTGGGAGAAAGACTGGTTGACAGTCTTGAGAATTCTTCAGAGGATTCTTTGGGCAAAGAGAATCAGCATACTAATGTGCTGAAAGTGGAGAAGAATTCAGAACAACATACTGAAGTGCTAGCAAAGGAGGACAAGGCACTGATGCCTTCTGATTTTTATTCTAACAAGTGTTTGGTGAATGCAGGTATTGTTGCGGAACATTTGACTCAGTTGAGCAGTCAAATGAAGGAAGAAGAAGTTTTCTGTTCTGGAAAACAAGAGGGTATGGATGATTGGGTGGCAGTAAGAAACGAGAAAATCAGAACAGAAACAAGCAAAGAAGCAAGAAGTGAGCGAGTGACAGTACAAACTGAGCAAGCCGTCTTAGCTCAACAAGCAAATCAACAGCCGGGAGATTTATTGGATCGAGAGATTGAAAGTATTATAAGACTGATGACAAAGGAATCCCAGAAGAAACCAGCAGTAGCAAGGAAGAGAAGCAGAAGAAGCAGCAGCAAAACGAAAATAGAGACAGATTGTAAAAGTGCAGCAAGTGGAAAGTTACAACACAAGATATGGGATCCAGGCATACACAGATCCGAACACATGATCAGGCGATCATGTTTAGTTTAACGTTGGGAGTCTGATGCAGGAGCATCAAGACCATTTTTTTATTGTAAATATGTGATTAAAAGGGGTGTGACAATTTTTAATATTTTGATTAATTAATTTGCTATTTTTAATAAAATAGGAGAAAGTGAGGATTTTGTAAATATTCTTTTATTTAAAGGAATATGAGAGAAAATAGTATTGGATAGAAATTCTAGGAAGTAGAAATGCTATGTACAGGACTTAGTTGAGTCCACACCTAAAATCTATTTAAATTAGATTTAGTTTCAAGATTTTAGGGATAAAATCTTGATTGTAGGGGTGTTGAGATATTTGAGGACTTTGTTGAGTAATTAAGGGGATTTGAACCTAAATTGGTTAAATTCAATTTGTATAAATTTATGAGCCTAAAAGGCATGAAAAAAAAGGAGGTGAGCGTGAGTGGGTGTGAGAAGTAAGGAAGTGTTTTCAGCCTTCGGGCTATTTGTAAGAGGGCCATGGATTGCATATCTGGCCACGAATATAACTGTTGTATGAATCTTTGTTTATGTGAATATAACTATGATTGCATGGGTATGATTGTGACAGTCTTTATTTTATGTGGCGCACATATGTAAAGTTATACAATGTCAATCTTGCACATATATTCAGTTATATAACGTTAAGATGAATAAGCGTAAGGGGAGAATGTATGCTCACGGTGTATGCGTTGATAAGTTGCTATGAAAGGATTGATGGTCTGCGTGTTAATACAATCGAATGATTAAATCCAAGCGCAGGACTCCATTCATTGTTATTTTACTTGGGTTTTTATTTCACTGTGGTATATGTATATATATTCTTGGTATAAGCAAGAATTCTCATAATGCGGCGGAAACGCTGAACTGTAGCGGCCAAGAACGTATCGGCGGTGAATTTCTAACTAAACGTGACTGATAAATATATATATATAACTGTGACAATTTGCGCAGATTGTGTTGACAGTTCATTAGAACTGTTGGTTGAATGCCGACTTACAAAGCCGTATTCTGAAAGAGCGTAGCATGTCAAGGATAGCAGAACAGCGCCACGGTGAAGGGGTATTTTGGCATTCACACGGATGAAGGTTGAAGCCATGGTTGAGGCGTTACAAATGAAGGTTAGTTGCGTGCTCAGTTCGTAAAACCGGCGGTTTGAAGGGAGCCATATTATTTGACACTTGTAACAAACCGGAGTCCGACTGTAGTTAAGCGGCACCATAGCAGGCGTGATATTGCTGCTGTAAATTCAACGGATCCGAATCCATATTGGCGCAGAGTAGTTGCATAGGAGCCAACGACGGCGTTGAATGGTTCCATTTCCATGCGCTGCAAGTGATGTTATTAGTCATTGAATCGGTTTCTTTTTCGTTGGATAGATAAACTGCATTTATTATATATATTTGACTGTGTGCATTAAACCGGCACTCTGACCATGTTTTAAACGAAGGTGATGGGCAGTGCTCCTCTTTTCAAAGAATCGATGCACCAGCGAGCAAAGTGTGGTCGAATTTTGGGAGGTTCGATAAACCTGAAACTTACAAGCCCTTTGTCAGGAGTTGCTCCGTCAATGGGGATGTAAAGGTCGGATGCCTTTGAGAGGTAAAAATCACAACGGGCTTTCAGCGAAGAAAAACATTGAGCGCCTTGAGTTGGAGGCCGTATAAATTGTCAATCGTTAATTGTGAACCCGCTGTATGTAAATCAGGTGGACTGTCGTTTGTCGAGCGTGCTATCGCATCAAAGCCTGTTCGATGTATATCCATTGAAGATTCAATTCAAACTCTGGTAGTTCGGTCCGTTTATGCTTGGCTATGGTAACCCACATGGTATGCATCGGTTATGAGAGTTCTGGTTGAGCAGTTGTGACAGATTATACATCAACCGAGGCGGAGATACATGGCTTTGCCGTGATAACTCTGCATGTCAAAAGCACCTATGTGACATATGCATATATAACCCGCGCGCTGCGCATAAAGACGTCTGGTAAGTTTAAAGTGGAGAATTTATCGTCTTTTGATTGATATGTCACCGTTGATAAATGGTGGAATGTTGTTTGTGTTGGATGCCGTTCAGCCGTGAACAAAATAATAATTAGCTACCTGAAGAAATGAGGGATTCTCTCATAGCAGTTTCACAGCTAGAGTCCGCGGATAGCTACAGTCCAGATAAGACAAATGATAAAAGATTACTGGGTTTATGAGGAAGATAACGATAAAAGGTAAGGGCGCAATCCAGTAAATGTATATGATCGTTTATTGGTATAGGAAGGTTTTTTATAAGGATTGAGATGATTATATAGAGCATATTTTATTAAGTTATGAATTGGGGTTGATTTGAAATCCTGAGATTACAACACAATGTAACAAGCTTTATATGCTAAGAACTCAGAGATCCTGGTAGTTTTGTCCTGGGAGCGGCCTGGGCCATCATTTTTGGTATCAGAGTTGGAATAGCTCTGTTTGAAGGATGAGTTTTTTTTTTAATTGCATGTGATAAGATCAGATTTTGAGACTGATGAATGTTGCAGCACAGAGATGCCGTGTAGGTGGGAGATGAAGCGAGATCGTGCAAGATCTTAGAAGGTGAAATGATTTTTTTTTTTTTCTGATTGAATTTTGTGATGAGATTTTATGGTTGTAGAGGAGAAGATGGCATTGAACCTGGCATTCAGCTAAAGGCTGAATAAGGAGGACAATTGTAGTGTCCTGAAGAAGAAGGTGGGTTGAAGAGATAGCCTGAGAGTGAGAAAAGGAGAGTGCTCAAAGAGGTTCCAGAGGCAGTGAACCAGTACTTACCAAAAGACCGAGTGAGGAGAGCTTGGTGAGGTAAGTGGCGGCAAGACAGGAGAGCTTGTTGCAGAGGCTAGTGCAACTCATGGCAAGCGAGAAGATGATCATGGAGGATCATAGAAGAGGTTCAGAGGAATGCCATAGCAATGAGATGACTGCAGAAGACAGAGAAAGAGAGATTGTGGTAATGAAAGTGCAATTGCAGGTACTAGAGGAATGGCTGCAAGAGCAGGAAAACCAGAATAGAGGATGGATCTTTCCACTGAAGGGAAAGAAAGTGAAGTGGCAGAAGCTACAACAGAAAAGAGATCGACAGATAAACATGCAGTTAATGGAAGAGCTGAAGAAGCTTGAGCAGGTGATGGGTGTACAATTGAAGTGTACGCAACTCAGAGCTGAGTTGGAAGAGGAGGTTTCTATTGATCAAACAGAGGAAGAGATAATTGATGATTTCTTGAATTATTGGGCAGATCCAGATCAGCTGGATAATGTGAACTCTTGTGTTTTTATAGCTGACAGTTGTGATGTGATTACAGGTTTTGTTGAAGAGGAAGTTCATGTGAATGAAGAAGATGATCAGCTGGAAGAGCTAGTATATGAACCGACGATTAAAGCTGTTGAGGCTTGTAGTTTTCAAACTGACAAGTTGTGTATGAATGCAGGGGATGTAAGTGATGGTGATGTTATGCTTCATCAATGCTACCGGGAAATTGCATTGCTAGAATATTTGTTGGAAAATTCGGAGTATGATGTGGGAGAAAGACTGGTTGACAGTCTTGAGAATTCTTCAGAGGATTCTTTGGGCAAAGAGAATCAGCATACTGATGTGCTGAAAGTGGAGGAGAATTTAGAACAGCATACTGAAGTGCTGGCAAAGGAGGACAAGGCACTGATGCCTTCTGATTTTTATTCTAACAAGTGTTTGGTGAATGCAGGTATTGTTGCAGAACATTTGACTCAGTTGAGCAGTCAAATGAAGGCAGAAAATGTTTTCTGTTCTGGAAAACAAGAGGGTATGGATGATTGGGTGGCAGTAAGAAACGAGAAAGTCAGAACCGAAACAAGCAAAGAAACAAGAAATGAGCGAGTGACAGTACAAACTGAGCAAGCCGTCTTAGCTCAGCAAGCAAATCAATAGCCGGGAGATTTATTGGATCGAGAGATTGAAAGTATTAGAAGACTGATGACAAAGGAATCCCGGAAGAAACCAGCAGTAGCAAGGAAGAGAAGCAGAAGAAGCAGCAGCAAAACGAAAATAGAGACAGATTGTAAAAGTGCAGCAAGTGGAAAGTTACAACACAAGATATGGGATCCAGGCATACACAGATTCGAACACATGATCAGGCGATCATGTTTAGTTTAACGTTGGGAGTCTGATGCAGGAGCATCAAGACCATTTTTTTATTGTAAATATGTGATTAAAAGGGGTGTGACAATTTTTAATATTTTGATTAATTAATTTGTTATTTTTAATAAAATAGGAGAAAGTGAGGATTTTGTAAATATTCTTTTATTTAAAGGAATATGAGAGAAAATAGTATTGGATAGAAATTCTAGGAAGTAGAAATGCTATGTACAGGACTTAGTTGAGTCGACACCTAAAATCTATTTAAATTAGATTTAGTTTCAAGATTTTAGGGATAAAATCTTGATTGTAGGGGTGTTGAGATATTTGAGGACTTTGTTGAGTAATTAAGGGGATTTGAACCTAAATTGGTTAAATTCAATTTGTATAAATTTATGAGCCTAAAAGGCATGAAAAAAAAGGAGGTGAGCGTGAGTGGGTGTGAGAAGTAAGGAAGTGTTTTCAGCCTTCGAGCTATTTGTAAGAAGGCCATGGATTGCATATCTGGCCACGAATATAACTGTTGTATGAATCTTTGTTTATGTGAATATAACTATGATTGCATGGGTATGATTGTGACAGTCTTTATTTTATGTGGCGCACATATGTAAAGTTATACAATGTCAAGCTTGCACATATATTCAGTTATATAACGTTAAGATGAATAAACGTAAGGGGAGAATGTATGCTCACGGTGTATGCGTTGATAAGTTGCTATGAAAGGATTGATGGTCTGCGTGTTAATACAATCGAATGATTAAATCCAAGCGCAGGACTCCATTCATTTTTATTTTACTTGGGTTTTTATTTCACTGTGGTATATGTATATATATTCTTGGTATAAGCAAGAATTCTCATAATGCGGCGGAAACGCTGAACTGTAGTGGCCAAGAACGTATCGGCGGTGAATTTCTAACTAAACGTGACTGATAAATATATATATAATTGTGACAATTTGCGCAGATTGTGTTGACAGTTCATTAGAATTGTTGGTTGAATGCCGACTTACAAAGCCGTATTCTGAAAGAGCGTAGCGTGTCAAGGATAGCAGAACAGCGCCACGGTGAAGGGGTATTTTGGCATTCACGCGAATGAAGGTTGAAGCCATGGTTGAGGCATTACAAATGACAGTTAGTTGCGTGCTCAGTTCGTAAAACCGGCGGTTCGAAGGGAGCCATATTATTTGACACTTGTAACAAACTGGAGTCCGACTGTAGTTAAGCAGCACCATAGCAGGCGTGATATTGCTGTTGTAAATTCAACGGATCCAAATCCATATTGGCGCGGAGTAGTTGCATAGGAGCTAACGAAGGCGTTGAATGGTTCCATTTCCATGCGCTGCAAGTGATGTTATTAGTCATTGAATCAGTTTCTTTTTCGTTGGATAGATAAACTGCCTTTATTATATATATTTGACTGTGTGCATTAAACCGGCACTCTGACCATGTTTTAAACGAAGGTGATGGGCAGTGCTCCTCTTTTCAAAGAATCGACGCACCGGTGAGCGAAGTGTGGTCGAATGTTGGGAGGTTCGATAAACCTGAAACTTACAAGCCCTTTGTCAGGAGTTGCTCCGTCAATGGGGATGTGAAGGTCGGATGCCTTCGAGAGGTAAAAATCACAACGGGCTTTCAGCGAAGAACAACATTGAGCGCCTTGAGTTGGAGGCCGTATAAATTGTCAATCGTTAATTGTGAACCCGCTGTATGTAAATCAGGTGGACTGTCGTTTGTCCAGCGTGCTATTGCATCAAAGCCTGTTCGATATATATCCATTGAAGATTCAATTCAAACTCTGGTAGTTCGGTCCGTTTATGCTTGGCTATGGTAACCCACATGGTATGCATCGGTTATGAGAGTTCTGGTTGAGCAGTTGTGACAGATTATACATCAACCGAGGCGGAGATACATGGCTTTGCCGTGATAACTCTGCGTGTGAACAACACCTATGTGACATATGCATATATAACCCGCGCGGTGCGCATAAAGACATCTGGTAAGTTTAAAGTGGAGAATTTATCGTCTTTTGATTGATATGTCACCGTTGATAAATGGTGGAATGTTGTTTGTGTTGGATGCCGTTCAGCCGTGAACAAAATAATAATTAGCTACCTGAAGAAATGAGGGATTCTCTCATAGCAGTTTCACAGCTAGAGTCCGCGGATAGCTACAGTCCAGATAAGACAAACGATAAAAGATTACTGGGTTTATGAGGAAGATAACGATAAAAGGTAAGGGCGCAATCCAGTAAATGTATATGATCGTTTATTGGTATAGGAAGGTTTTTTATAAGGATTGAGATGATGATATAGAGCATCTTTTATTAAGTTATGAGTTGGGGTTGATTTGAAATCCTGAGATTACAACGCAATGTAACAAGCTTTATATGCTAAGAACTCAGAGATCTTGGTAGTTGTGGCCTGGGAGCGGCCTGGGCCATCATTTTTGGTATCAGAGTTGGAATAGCTCTGTTTGAAGGATGAGTTTTTTTTTTTAATTGCATGTGATAAGATCAGATTTTGAGACTGATGAATGTTGCAGCACAGAGATGCCGTGCAGGTGGGAGATGAAGCGAGATCGTGCAAGATCTTAGAAGGTGAAATGATTTTTTTTTCTGATTGAATTTTGTGATGAGAGTTTATGGTTGTAGAGGAGAAGATGGCATTGAACTTGGCATTCAGCTAAAGGCTGAATAAGGAGGACAATTGCACTGTCCTGAAGAAGAAGGTGGGTTGAAGAGATAGCCTGAGAGTGAGCAAAGGAGAGTGCTCAAAGAGGTTCCAGAGGCAGTGAACCAGTACTTACCAAAAGACCGAGTGAGGAGAGCTTGGTGAGGTAAGTGGCGGCAAGACAGGAGAGCTTGTTGCAGAGGCTAGTGCAACTCATGGCAAGCGAGAAGATGATCATGGAGGATCATAGAAGAGGTTCAGAGGAATGCCATAGCAATGAGATGACTGCAGAAGACAGAGAAAGAGAGATTGTGGTAATGAAAGTGCAATTGCAGGTACTAGAGGAATGGCTGCAAGAGCAGGAAAACCAGAATAGAGGATGGATCTTTCCACTGAAGGGAAAGAAAGTGAAGTGGCAGAAGCTACAACAGAAAAGAGATCGACAGATAAACATGCAGTTAATGGAAGAGCTGAAGAAGCTTGAGCAGGTGATGGGTGTACAATTGAAGTGTACGCAACTCAGAGCTGAGTTGGAAGAGGAGGTTTCTATTGATCAAACAGAGGAAGAGATAATTGATGATTTCTTGAATTATTGGGCAGATCCAGATCAGCTGGATAATGTGAACTCTTGTGTTTTTATAGCTGACAGTTGTGATGTGATTACAGGTTTTGTTGAAGAGGAAGTTCATGTGAATGAAGAAGATGATCAGCTGGAAGAGCTAGTATATGAACCGACGATTAAAGCTGTTGAGGCTTGTAGTTTTCAAACTGACAAGTTGTGTATGAATGCAGGGGATGTAAGTGATGGTGATGTTATGCTTCATCAATGCTACCGGGAAATTGCATTGCTAGAATATTTGTTGGAAAATTCGGAGTATGATGTGGGAGAAAGACTGGTTGACAGTCTTGAGAATTCTTCAGAGGATTCTTTGGGCAAAGAGAATCAGCATACTGATGTGCTGAAAGTGGAGGAGAATTTAGAACAGCATACTGAAGTGTTGGCAAAGGAGGACAAGGCACTGATGCCTTCTGATTTTTATTCTAACAAGTGTTTGGTGAATGCAGGTATTGTTGCAGAACATTTGACTCAGTTGAGCAGTCAAATGAAGGCAGAAAATGTTTTCTGTTCTGGAAAACAAGAGGGTATGGATGATTGGGTGGCAGTAAGAAACGAGAAAGTCAGAACCGAAACAAGCAAAGAAACAAGAAATGAGCGAGTGACAGTACAAACTGAGCAAGTCGTCTTAGCTCAGCAAGCAAATCAATAGCCGGGAGATTTATTGGATCGAGAGATTGAAAGTATTAGAAGACTGATGACAAAGGAATCCCGGAAGAAACCAGCAGTAGCAAGGAAGAGAAGCAGAAGAAGCAACAGCAAAACGAAAATAGAGACAGATTGTAAAAGTGCAGCAAGTGGAAAGTTACAACACAAGATATGGGATCCAGGCATACACAGATCCGAACACATGATCAGGCGATCATGTTTAGTTTAACGTTGGGAGTCTGATGCAGGAGCATCAAGACCATTTTTTTATTGTAAATATGTGATTAAAAGGGGTGTGACAATTTTTAATATTTTGATTAATTAATTTGTTATTTTTAATAAAATAGGAGAAAGTGAGGATTTTGTAAATATTCTTTTATTTAAAGGAATATGAGAGAAAATAGTATTGGATAGAAATTCTAGGAAGTAGAAATGCTATGTACAGGACTTAGTTGAGTCGACACCTAAAATCTATTTAAATTAGATTTAGTTTCAAGATTTTAGGGATAAAATCTTGATTGTAGGGGTGTTGAGATATTTGAGGACTTTGTTGAGTAATTAAGGGGATTTGAACCTAAATTGGTTAAATTCAATTTGTATAAATTTATGAGCCTAAAAGGCATGAAAAAAAAGGAGGTGAGCGTGAGTGGGTGTGAGAAGTAAGGAAGTGTTTTCAGCCTTCGAGCTATTTGTAAGAAGGCCATGGATTGCATATCTGGCCACGAATATAACTGTTGTATGAATCTTTGTTTATGTGAATATAACTATGATTGCATGGGTATGATTGTGACAGTCTTTATTTTATGTGGCGCACATATGTAAAGTTATACAATGTCAAGCTTGCACATATATTCAGTTATATAACGTTAAGATGAATAAACGTAAGGGGAGAATGTATGCTCACGATGTATGCGTTGATAAGTTGCTATGAAAGGATTGATGGTCTGCGTGTTAATACAATCGAATGATTAAATCCTAGCGCAGGACTCCATTCATTTTTATTTTACTTGGGTTTTTATTTCACTGTGGTATATGTATATATATTCTTGGTATAAGCAAGAATTCTCATAATGCGGCGGAAACGTTGAACTGTAGCGGCCAAGAATGTATCGGCGGTGAATTTCTAACTAAACGTGACTGATAAATATATATATAATTGTGACAATTTGCGCAGATTGTGTTGACAGTTCGTTAGAACTGTTGGTTGAATTCCGACTTACAAAGCCGTATTCTGAAAGAGCATAGCGTGTCAAGGATAGCAGAACAGCGCCACGGTGAAGGGGTATTTTGGCATTCACACGGATGAAGGTTGAAGCCATGGTTGAGGCATTACAAATGACAGTTAGTTGCGTGCTCAGTTCGTAAAACCGGCGGTTCGAAGGGAGCCATATTATTTGACACTTGTAACAAACCGGAGTCTGACTGTAGTTAAGCAGCACCATAGCAGGCGTGATATTGCTGTTGTAAATTCAACGGATCCAAATCCATATTGGCGCGGAGTAGTTGCATAGGAGCTAACGAAGGCGTTGAATGGTTCCATTTCCATGCGCTGCAAGTGATGTTATTAGTCATTGAATTAGTTTCTTTTTCATTGGATAGATAAACTGCATTTATTATATATATTTGACTGTGTGCATTAAACCGGCACTCTGACCATGTTTTAAATGAAGGTGATGGGCAATGCTCCTCTTTTCAAAGAATCGACGCACCGGCGAGCGAAGTGTGGTCGAATGTTGGGAGGTTTGATAAACCTGAAACTTACAAGCCCTTTGTCAGGAGTTGCTCCGTCAATGGGGATGTGAAGGTCGGATGCCTTCGAGAGGTAAAAATCACAACGGGCTTTCAGCGAAGAACAACATTGAGCGCCTTGAGTTGGAGGCAGTATAAATTGTCAATCGTTAATTGTGAACCCGCTGTATGTAAATCAGGTGGACTGTCGTTTGTCCAGCGTGCTATCGCATCAAAGCCTGTTCGATATATATCCATTGAAGATTCAATTCAAACTCTGGTAGTTCGGTCCGTTTATGCTTGGCTATGGTAACCCACATGGTATGCATCGGTTATGAGAGTTCTGGTTGAGCAGTTGTGACAGATTATACATCAACCGAGGCGGAGATACATGGCTTTGCCGTGATAACTCTGCGTGTGAACAACACCTATGTGACATATGCATATATAACCCGCGCGCTGCGCATAAAGACATCTGGTAAGTTTAAAGTGGAGAATTTATCGTCTTTTGATTGATATGTCACCGTTGATAAATGGTGGAATGTTGTTTGTGTTGGATGCCGTTCAGCCGTGAACAAAATAATAATTAGCTACCTGAAGAAATGAGGGATTCTCTCATAGCAGTTTCACAGCTAGAGTCCGCGGATAGCTACAGTCCAAATAAGACAAACGATAAAAGATTACTGGGTTTATGAGGAAGATAACGATAAAAGGTAAGGGCGCAATCCAGTAAATGTATATGATCGTTTATTGGTATAGGAAGGTTTTTTATAAGGATTGAGATGATGATATAGAGCATCTTTTATTAAGTTATGAGTTGGGGTTGATTTGAAATCCTGAGATTACAACGCAATGTAACAAGCTTTATATGCTAAGAACTCAGAGATCCTGGTAGTTGTGGCCTGGGAGCGGCCTGGGCCATCATATATGTGTGCAATGGTTGTTTGACAAGTGAAGACGTTGAGTGTTGTATGTGGTTAGCATAGAGTGTGAGTGGCTTGGAAGGTTGGGCCAAGGAGAGCATTGAGATGGAAATGACCAGGTTTGATAGTTGAAGCTCGAGTGAAATTGTGTGTGAACTAAATATATTGATGAAAATACATTAGTATTAAAGATATTATATAACAATAATAATAATAATGAATGTAGAAACTTCTATTTTTATTTATAGAGTTTATTTTTAAAAAAAAGACAATATTATAGGTAAAAGTAGAAACTTCTATTTTAAAAATAATTGTACTAGAGCAATTATATAGTTATAATAATAGGTGGTGGTTGGTCGAATGGGGATGCATGAAGACTTAGGATTTTCATCTTGAAATCCGTATGCAACCAATTCATAAGGAGTAGGCATGGACATTGTTTCGACATAGACTGCTCTATGTAAAAACCTTCAACGAAGGTAAGTGACTTGTGTTATTTTTTCCAAATTTGAAACTACCATTTAGCCCCATAGCTAGAAGGTGAGTGGGATGCATCAAAGGCTCTACATTTGGTATAGAAGTTGATTTGTCAGTCACCAGCTTGAGAAATCATAGGGAGGATGAAGAACTAGTTGACTATGAACCAGAAGGGAGTGGTTACTAGAAAATATGGGCATGCAACTTGGACTTCTCCCACACACAGGAAGGAAATAGCTCAAAGGGTTATATTGAGTTGATTACCACCCCTATAGCCCTATTCAAAGGTAGAGTCGTGAACTTGAATGAGATATCATCTAGAGGATGTGAGGCCTTAAACCTAACCTTGGAATCACAATGTATGGGTATTTTAGGTATGGCGAGTCCAATCCTAGAGATATGGAGCCAGGGTCTATAGGAATATACATGGGGCTCTCTAGAAGTAACTCACGCTTTGTAGAAATTTTTTCTCCCATCCAACCTGATTATTGAGCCAAATGCTCAACACTTTCTGGCATATTTTTTCTTCTCCAAAGTATTAAACATAGTGAGGGATTTTTTCTTATATATCCCTTACCAGTCATTTCCCCTCCCCATGCACCATTGAACTTGTAATCGTTGAGTGATTTTCTATGAGAAATACTTGTGTGAGTGGAAGAAGAGGATATAATGAGGTAGAAAATGAAGTAAGGTCACCATGGAAGGAACCCCTATTAGCCTCTAAAGGAACTAAGAAACAGGAGGTGGAATCAACGAAGGTTAGTAAGAGGGAAAAAACAACCACTATGTTGAGAGGTCATGCAAAGCTTGGTTATCCCTTGTCTTGGGGTAAAAATCCCCATGTAAAATGTGGAAGAAATGTCCAAGAAATATCTGGTTGGTCGGATGAGGGGCCAAAAATTCATTATTTCAACCTTAAAATCTTGGGTGGATAAAGAAATCATACCCATTGTCTACAATCCTTTGGAAGTAGCTTTGCTGGCTAGAGGATGGACCCATTTGAGCTTCAAAGAAGTAGATAATACCCAAAGGGTTCAACAAAAGGTATGTAATATCAACCTGACACTAATGATCTTTAATTT
The DNA here is from genome assembly GCA_000404065.3 of Pinus taeda. Lineage (NCBI taxonomy): Eukaryota > Viridiplantae > Streptophyta > Pinopsida > Pinales > Pinaceae > Pinus > Pinus taeda. Next base: position 37,155 of record APFE031437337.1, on the reverse strand, counting down.
CTGGTCACCACTATTTGATGCCAAACATGATAGAATGGAAGTGGTCGTGAGTTGGGTTCGATTACTAGGTCTTCCCCCAAATTACTGGGAT